>CM023099.1:30087723-30395139 GCA_013103745.1 Gardenia jasminoides | reverse complement strand
AAACTTCGTTCAGTTACGTATTGCTATTACCTCGTCTGAGGCAGGTGGGTTATGACTCGATCGCGGATAATTATTGAATAGATTGACCAAGTCACGCTCACACTATCTACCAATCAAGAAGAATTACACTATAGAGATTGGCTGGGTTGGCCACATGAATGGGATAATGTGTCTTTATAGGGTTCTAGAGTCCATCATTTAAAATGACCATTCTCGATTCTTTGGAGGCTGCATCAGACTTCCCAAATTACTAGGTTGGATTTCGGTGTGGCTTTTCACCCTTAGATAGATGGTAAGTCGGGATGGTCCGGACATTAGAGGTTGTCTTTCGGGATGTGTGTGATGGATTTGGAGCCAGTGGGATTTACATCTACCATTGATTTGAGCTTTTGTCTATAATACTTGACTACACTTGACATAGAAATAGCATCTTATATAAGAGCCTTGTATAGAATGTATATATCTCTCCATTGTGTTGGGATATATGTATGAGAGAAGCGGAGTTGAAAGCGGACGATTGATACAAGTTGGATTCGAGGAAGGGTCTCCGATTATTTAGTAGAGATTGAAGAACCCGAAGCAGTAGATAGAAAATTTTGGATCTTAAGAGAGAGGATATTGTATTTTGATGGGGATGGTATTTTTAAGGTCTCTTCCCCATGAAGGTGATGGGGTGAGAAGGAGAGTTGGCTCCCGATTTACATTGGTCCAATTGAGATGCACTCTGGAGTTATTGAAGTGGTATATAGATTAATATAGCTGAGAGCTATTGGCTTTATTCATCAGATTCTTTCATGTTCTATGCTAAGGAAGTATGTTCTGATCCTTTCATGTCATAACAACTACAATGGGGTGAAGAGGTTTGACCTATGACAAACACCTTGTAGCCATTATGGATTTCCAAATCGGGAGCTGACTCAGACCAAGGGAGGTCCATTGGTTGGGTAATGTGGAGGAATCATTCAATGGAGACTACACTTGAAAAATTAGAACAAGATGTGAGAGCAATACCCACATTTGTTTTCGACAATGAGGAAGTAAGAGTTTAAATTTGGAGGCGAATTTTTAATGGGGAAGAATGTAATAACGTGTTATGAAATTTAAAGTAAAATTAATTTAAAATTTTTTATGATAATGGTGAAGATAAAACAAATAATAAAATAAATATTAAATAAATATTAAATAATGATGATGGAATAATATTTTAAAATTTAAATTTTATGGTTAATAAAATAATAAGTTTTTATTTAACAAGAAATTTAGGTTCATTAAGTTATATAATTAAGTTAATAAATGACAATAATAATAATAATAATAATAATAATAATAATATAATAAAATAAAATGGTGTATATATGTATATAGTATAAAGAAAGAATAAAATGTATAAAACATTCAATGAGTTCTGTCTAAAATTCTCCAGAATAGCTATACTTACTCCCACTTTTTTTGCCCTCAATTTTCTTTCATTTTCGACCACCATTACCGGTGTCATGGTGTTAATTAAAGCTCTCTTCATCCTCTACGCATAGATAGTCATATCCCCAAATTTTGTGTATGTGTGGAGGTCAAGTCAATATTTGGGAGGAGTTTAGATCCATACATACATTGTGGTGTCTTTGATCTGATGTCACGGTAAAATCAAGTTCACCGATCTTCCGAGAACCTGGCCAGGTGGATCTCGATGCTAACAAGCGTGGAGGCGGTGAATAGAGGCTGAGTGGAAGCGATCACCTTTGAGCCGAGTGGAGGTCTTTTCGCATCGCCATACCATCAATGCACTCTACGGGGTACTTCTTTCCCCTAATTGTTATTTGGAGGCCAAAACCGCTAGTGGTGGCGGGACCTCCAAATAATGCAAGTTAATTTTAAAAAATAAATATTAATACAGTATGTTCATAAAGGGACCTATGTTAATCTCACGGGATAAGCCTCTAGAAATTCTAGAAGGTTCTGGGAAAAATTTAATTTTTTGAATTTAATGTTGAAATAGCTAAATAAATGAATAATTAGTAAAATTAGATGGTTTAAAGATGAAAGATGAAATATTAATTAGAGCTTAGTTTGCTGAAGTAAGCGAATCGATTAGCTAGAAAATAAATTTATTGAATTGTTTACTATTGTTGTTGCTAGTATGATATGATAATGGAATTTATTGATAATGTTGTATAGTTGTTTGAGATTGAATCAAGTATGTTGGTAGACCTAGTGCATTATGAATGTGTATAGGGATGCATTTTTATTACTGGAATGACAAAGTATTAGAGTGTCGTTTTACATGGGAACTGTTGGATTTTTTGGTAGAATTTTTTTAAAGCGTGATATCTCTAAACTAGGATTAAAGAACTATTTAAGAAATAGAAATTGCAATCTTTAGTTAAAACTCTAGATTTTTAGTTAGGAAATAGGTTTTGACTTTTGTTTTCTTATCTACTTTTATAGAGTCTTCCAGAGCGAGACAGAATCAGTTGAGACAGCAGGCTCCACAAAGAGGAGCACTTTAATCTTGTGAGTTAGCAATCTAATTATATTGCTCAGGTTCTTGTGTCTTTTATCCATTAGCTTCATTACTGTATAATGCAATTCATCAACATAACACATCTATATATAAATGTATTGTCCTTTTTTTGGAAAAGGAAAAAAGATTTTTTTAAAAAAAATGAAATGGGTCATGGGACTACAAAAATCACGATTTGGACAAAACAAAGTCTAGAAAAGGATTTTTTAGAAAAGTTTGAATTATGCTTGGTATGGAGTTTAGGTGTACCAAGTCACCAAAAATTTTAATTAATGAAAATAAACTAGGAAAACCCTTTTTTAGGCGACTCGGTCTTTGAAAACTAGAGAAAGGTTGGGGTCACGGTTGAAGAAGGGAGCAAAGATTGATGTTACACTGGGTCTCTAAGGCACTGCTTCTAACCTGATCAAAGCTAGTTGCATGATTTAGTTAAAATTTCCTAATTCTAACTTTAAAATTTATCACATTTGGATGTTATCTATATATGGATGCAAAACCTAAACCTAATTGGATGAGAGGGGCAAAATGTCTCCCTTGAGATTTGATTGGAAATTGATCACATTAGTTGTGTCATCCAAATTTGATCTTTCAAGGAGTCCACGAAAAATGCAAATGATGGGATGCAAGGAAATTAGGTTTTCAAAGAAATGCAATTTTATAAAATCTCAGGGAAAGAAATTGGATTTTGAAAAGATCAATTTTAAGTGGAAAGGAACGAATTTCAAAGATGCAATTTTAAAGAAAATGGATTTTGACTTTGATTTGTTAAACAGAAAAAAAGAAATTTAATTTTAAAGAATGATTTTGATAGATTTTAAAATAATGCATATATGTCCTAAAGGGAATAATGCAACATAATGGGTGCAGGGAACTAAATTAGTGACTTTAAATCTTCCTTTTCATAGAAGGAAATAAAGCGTGTAAGGTTAGGAAGCCATACTAGCTCTTTCCCTATTCAAAAGGGTAATGCTCTAAAATCGCTAATCTATTTTTAACGAAAAAAGAAAAGCAAATGAATGTTTATCACGGGATGGGGAATTAACATGACAAAAATGGAAAGAAACTAAAAAGTGAAAAGTGTGTGAAACTTGTATCTAATGCATGAGCAGATTAGGATCTAGCATTGGTGTACCATTCAAGGTTACCACTAACATTGGATTAGTGAAATCGAAGGAAAGGCCACAACTAAGCGTTGGACTAGTGTGGTGGCGTCAATATTTACACAATAAACATAGACATGATGATAATAAAACAGAAATAATACATAAAACACATAAACACATAACACATAAGCATATCTAGATGCAAAACCCTAGGAAAACAAGTAAACACATAATCATGCAGCATATAAAATAAACATATAAAACCCTAATTATTACATTGGAGACCTAAATACATTAAAGGGGAAAATTGAATAATAATCTAACTATTACATTTTCTAGAATAAATACATTTTTTGCCAAAATTAAACTATATATTACAATTTGGCATTCAGGTGCACTTCAAATAATTAAGGAATTAAAATAAATTAAAAGACTACAAATATATGGATGAAAGAACTAGGTAAATGAATTTAAACATGCAAATTCATGCAATATAAAAACACATAAGGCACATAAAGAGGAATTCTAAAGGGTTTTAGATATACCATACATTGACTCACATGTGAACTTTGGGTCACTTAAAAGCCACAGCGTCAAAATACTGCATATAAATAAATGTTAATCAAATAGAATAACTCAAAATCAAATGTTAAAAGGAAACAATGCATATAAGGCTCACACTTAACAATTAAAAGAAAAGAAACATTTATAATTGCAAAGTCACATTTTATTAGGGATGTAATTAAAAATTTTGAAAACTTTTTGGGGTTTAAACAGAATTTCCCTAAAGATTGGGAGTCAAAATTGAATGAAAATAAAGATTAGGGGTCAAAATGAAATTAAAATAGGGACTTAAGTGAAAGAAACCAAAAGTTTTCGGGCCAAAGTGAAACTGATTGAGAAAACAGGGGCCAATGTGTAAATTCTGTTTGATGGGTTGAGGAGTGGGCTGAAAAAATCTTAAGAATGGGCCGTCTCACTTCAGCCGACAGAATAAATAAAACAATTATAAAGCCCACAAAACAAAGTAGAAAGGCCAACAACAAAATCTGATGTATTAACAAGAATCGATATCAGAGGCCCACAAAACCAACAAAACAATCCAAACAAATTAAAGCACAAGTCGGGTGCCAAACCCAAAAAAAATAACCATGGCTAGCAGAAAAGTCCAAACAAAATTAACAAAAAAAATTTGATCAGAGCCAAGGAAAACCAACAAAAAGTAATACAAAGCGAACTAAAGATTGAGAAAAAGAAATAGTAAAATCCCGATGTTTATAAACCAAATAAAGGAAAAACCAACATGAAATAGCCCAACAAATCTAAGTTCAGGTTACTTTGCTATTAAATTTATTTTATTCTTTTTTTTTTTTAAAGAGCTCCGTATTTGTCGCGTTCTGGAAAGATTCGACCATTCGTCAGTTAGAAAAATTGGCACGTGTCATGGGATCCTGGAAATGATTGACCAAGTCGTAGGAGTCTGGCTCCGATTAAAATGGTAGGAAGCTTCGTAGGAGCTTCGTTTTTGCAGTTTTTGAACAAAGTTTTTTACAAAACACTTCTTTCTTTCTTCTAAACATATTTACAACATAAAACAAAACCTAAACTAAGCTACAAGCAACAAAAAAGCAAGAAAACAAAACAGTCTTCAAGCAAAATTTTTTACGTTTGTTCAATTTTTTTTTTTGTTTCTTTGTTTTCTTTTCTTTATAATAATGAATCTAACTAGCAAGACGCGGTTTCAACAAACAAAATCGGTCTAAATGGATGAAAGATTTGGGTTGGGGCATTTCATCAAACATGTTCAAAGGCGATAAACAAAACTAGCGTTTTCATGCAATTCCTAAACAATCGACCCAAATTTTTCAACGAAACAAGACTTGATAGCCGCAGCGCTTCATCACGGGTTTAGCAAAGTAATTAAATCATATGAAACACAAATAATTCATATTTTTTTCCATGGAAATGGGTAGATAAATGGGAAAAGTTTGAGAGGTCTTTACCTACTTCCTAAGAGCTATCGGAGTGATGATGATGATTTTGATTTTGAACGTGTACAATATCAATAACACTTCTTCCTTTCTTCCTTCGTTTTTTTTCGTTCTTCCTGTTTTCTCTTTTTTTTTTTTAAATTTTCACTTTCTTTTCTCTCCTTTTTTCTTGTATTCGTTTTTTAGCCGCCTCTCTGTGTTTCCTCTCTATGTGCCTGGTTCTTCCCTAAACCCTAAGCCCTAAGCGTGGCTTTTTTATAGGGTTTCAAAATTCAGAAAAAGAAAAAAACTCATGAGCGGTCAAACAAAATTGATGATGTGTTGCTTTTCCTCCAGTTTGATGAAAATATCGGATAAGAATTTGATGCTAGCTGGCTTTGAATGCAGAAAAATTGATGGAAAGCAGGGGTTAGCCATAGGCTCCCCTTCTTAACGGTACAATTCGGTACCATTTAGTTGTTGAAGAAGGCGATGCACGCCAGTGAAGGCGACCCCTCTTTTTTCTTTTTTCAAATGGGCTGAACTTGAACTTTGTTTTCTTTCGTTTGGGCTAATGATTGAACTGACTAACATTTGAGGAAAAATTGTTCATTTCATTTACGGGCGGAGAATTGGGTTTTGGGATTTTTTTCATAAAACCTACAAAATAAGAAAATATGTTAGAGTATTCAAACTAAATAATTAAATTCTAATAGATAAAAAATATGAGGAAACAATTGAAAAGTCAAAAATTTGGTGTCTGACTTGCCCCTCTTCCATGCAGTTTGAAGAAACTTTGAGATATAAAACGTGAACTGTTCTAAATTACTGTTTTGTTGGTTGTATCGAACCATGGTAAACTCGCAGGAGATGTTAGATTATCAATTAAAACCAATATAAGAAAATGCATAATGTGACAGAACTCATATAGAGTTACCTTTGTATCTGTGAGGTCAGGTCAACGTGGTTCAAATACAAATGATGAGCTAGTAAATAATCAGAATCTTGTAAAATTCGAGCGAGGAGATAGAAGGGTGCCGTGAGGCTGCAGAACTCCTAGCTTGGGAATTTTAAAATATCAAGAAGGAGGAGGTAGAAAGGTGCCCGTGAGGTTGAGACTGTCCATGATCCTTACTTGAATTTAAAATATCAAGAAGGGAGGTAGAAGAGTGCCAGTGAGAGGCTCCTGTGGAGTAGAATTTGAAGAAGGGGAGATAGAAGGGTGCCCGTGAGGCTGAGACTCCTGTAATTTAAATTTGAGAAAAGGAGATGAAGAAGGAGTACCTGAGCTGTGAATCCTATGAAAATTAAATTGAAGAGAGGAAGGGGTGCAGTGAGATCCTGAGAGTAGGTGAAAGGAATAGAGGATAGAATTAGGAGTGCATTGAGGAGGTTGAGAGACTCCAATGTGAGAGGCCAAATATCAAGAGGGAGATGAGAAGGGTGCAGGTGGAGGCTGAGACTCTGTAATTTAAGTGAAGAAGGGAGATAGAAGAGTGCAGGTGGAGGGGCCAAAGTGAATTTAAATAGAACTATTGATGGGATTGGATTAGCCAGCAAACTAGATGGGAAAATGTAAAAATGCCAAAGGTCCTAAATTCTTGGGTGGGATTGGACCAAATCTAGATACTAGTGGGAGAGATGAAAATATAATCTGGATTGCGGACTTTGAAAAAATAAAACACAAGTTGTTCAAACATGATAAATGGAAAATGCAAGTAATGATGCACTCGATGAAATGGTGCAATTCTGATTTTTGATTTTTCTTGACTTGAAAAGTAAGTGATTGATAGGAACAATGACTTTTTTTTTTTCTTTCTTTCTCTTCTTCTCTTTTCTTTCTTTTTTCTTTTTTTCTTCTTTTCTTTTTTTTTTTTTTAAGAATTGATGGATTTTGAAAAATTGAAGAGTGTAACTGAAACCTTTCCTCTGCAGGGTTGAAACAAATACACATATGTTGCCTATCTTAATCACCAAATCTTTTCAGGCAAAGATTAATTTTGAATGCATTATCCAAAATTGGAGACACTTCTCTCAAAACAAAATTGCCCAGGTGTCAAGCTGAATTATTAATCCTGGAAGTCATGAAATATTAACCAATTAGTTCATGGAAATTCAGTTCTCTCTTCTCTTTTTTTTTTTTTTCATCATAAAGTGTAAAAAACTCTTGTGATCATAATGTGGCCATTAAATGACTAAAGCGTGTATGAAAATCATGCAATAAAACACATTCAATGAGATATTATGTTACTTGTGAAACATTGCTTGTTTTCAAGTGATAGGAAATATTCATCAAAACAAGTTATGGGATTGAAATAAACCATGATCTTGGAAATCAAATTCATAAACTAGGCAAAACATTATTATGCAATTATTCAATTTGCATCAAGTACTCATAATATCAAGTAAAGATAGACAATTATACCTCAATTTTAACAATTCAAGCTTGATTTCTCACTTTCACCAAATTTTGCAATCAAGCGACTCATATAGTCAATTCAAGCTTGCCTTTTCCATATTTTCTCAGTTTTCTTGCTAAAAGGTTCTTGAAACACATCTTCTTATTCAAATTGCAATAATGCCTTTTGGCGAAAATCAACACTTTTAGGTGAAGACTCGGTTACTCGACATATGTCTTCTTGCTCAAATAGTAAAGATGTCTTTTGTGAAAATCAACTTTTAGGTGAAGACTCGGTTACTCAACATTTTACTTTGTTCAAGCTGCTGCATATTCATAATTCAAGCACCGTTTTCTGAAGTTAACATTTGTAGATGCTAAATCTCGGTTACTTAGTACTAGAATCATTGGGTAGAATTTAAATTCTCACTTTGCTACTTTTCTTACTTTTCTTTTTTTTCTTTTTTTTTTTTTTTTGAATTTTCACATCAATTGAAAAGGATCATTTCCAACAATATCAATCATTTTCTTGTAAAATCAATAAAAGAGAGATCTCGTTTAATAGGAAAAAATTGAGGCATAATTTTCCCTATTTTACAAAACATACTTTCTAAAATGCCAATGTCACAATCACATAATAATTATTTCAGTGGGATGGAAAAGGATTTTCATATCACAGGCTTTTATTTCAAGGATGAAAACAATTGCAATCAAATTTGAAAAACAAATCAATTTGTGAGGCAAATGTGCAATTTAAATTTTTTATTTATTTATTTATTTTATTTTTTGTTTTGTTTTGTTTTGTTTTTTTTTTGAAAAATTTTGTGCGAGTTTCCCTATAGCGGATGAAAACTCCCTACCGACAGCAAATTTTCAAATCACGATCAACACATATAAGCATAAAGCTAAATTTAAACAAATATACATCCTCAAACAATTTAAACAAAAGTATGTCTAACAGTTAAACCTAATCGAACACAAGATCAAACATAAAAAAGAAAGAAAGCAGAGTAGAATAAGCGACAAATCATGGGGTGGATCCATCCCATGACTCCACCATGTGGTGGTCTGCGATAGAGGCTTTTCGAGGCGGTGAATGTCGAGTAGCCTATAAGACCTAGTCGAGTGCTTAAAACTCCAGGCTGTGTCTCCATACATTTCCATTGGGCTGAGATTAATGTGCTCATGCATGCATTGACAAAATCATTAGATTGAATCTTTGCAAACTTGCCCAAATTTTCACCTTTTATTGAAAAATTCTTTCTTGCAGATTTTTTTTTTTCAATTTTCCTTTAAACATTTGCCTTATTTTGGTCAACCAAAAAATTTGCCTCAATTTAATAAAAAAGAATGCCCCAGTTTAGTTAATGGAGAATTTGCTCCAGTTTAATTCAATAAAAATTGGTTCTAATGTAGCCAACCAAAAAATTTGCCCTAGTTTAATCAAATAAAACATTGCTTCAATGGGCCATTAAAAATTTTCTCTCTTCTTTTTTCTTTTCTCCTCTTTTTTTTTTTTTCAAATTTTCTTTGTTTATTGAAAATTTTCCTTGAAAAATTTTTCTCAATTTTCCTTCATTTTTTTTTTGCCCAAAAAATTGCCGGTTTAGAAATGCAATCAAAGGTAAAATGCTTCAAAGTCCAAAAGAACTATATGTAGCATTAAAGGGAAAACTTTCTTCCTTCTTTTTTCACTTTTTTTTTGTTTTTTTTTTTGAAGATAAATCAAAACTATTTGTTAAAGTTAGGCTCCTTGAAATTGATAGGCTATGCCATCATCTTGAAATGTAGTGTTATTGATTTTCATTAATGCTTGATCTTTGGATCTAAATTTGTCTTACACTTCTTGCGGATCTGAACCATGAATACACACATACAAGAGGGACTTGCAAAATATGATGTGCACTTGAATTCTCAAACAATTTGCCTTCTTTATTATTATGCAATAATTACTGCTCAAGAAAAATGCTAACTTATCAAAGCCAAATTTTGAGTGGAAAATTTAAAGATGTGTTATTTGACCCTTGGGTATGCCGATACATCATAGAAATGCTCCATAATAATTTTTTTTTTGAAAGCAATCAAATGGCAATATTAAAATGCATTAGTCTGTTATTAGAGACATCAAGACAATATAAATTACATTACTCAAATAAAAGCAAGCCAAAATGTCATGCTTACTCATATGGGAGAACTCATGATGAACCTCTTGAAACTAGATCAAATTGTAATAGGTCTCACCCCTCACTTAGGGTCAATATTTTTGGAAAAAAAGGCCACTCGTTCTTGCTATCACATGCTTCAAGACCACTCAGGTAGGTGTTGATTCAAATAAAAGAAGAATGTGAGAGAAATGATAGATAACACTGCACATCAAGGTTCATTCTTGGTATTGTATCTCAATTGCATTGAACTGATTCAACACCTTATTCTTGATGAAAGCCAAAAGTTACTCACCCCTAATTTGTATGAAAATTTAGTGACATATAAAATCCAGGACTTGTAATACTTAAGAAGAAGAGATAGCCAAACACAATAGGTCATAACCTTGCGATCGTGAGTGATTCATGAGCCTATTAGAGATTGATCTACACTTCAAGTTGTCATGAAACACAAGTCAGCGATGGACTTTGTGAGCTTGTAATGTGGCTTGAAGACGACAGCTAAAAGAAATAGGATTGTTAAGGACATTTGCACCTATCATCATATTTCTTTCAAAAAAATTGCCCCAGTTTGGGGTTGACCTTTAAGATCTTACATCTCATCATGACTTCTATCCTCCTTGGATGAATTTTGGCATTGAATTTTCTCTTTGCTTTTCTCAGTTTTTCTTTTTTTTCATATTTTTTTGTCCCCTCTTTTCTCACTTTTTTTTTTTAACTTTTTCTTAACTTCACTCATTCTTCTTTTTTTTTTTCCTTTTATTCTCCCTTTTTCAATTTTTTTTCTTTTTGTTTTCTTTTTTTTTTCTCAAAAAATTTTAGCATCCTTGACGTTACTGAAAATGCTTATGTCTCCTACCCCAATGTGGGGATGCGATCATAAGTGCTGTTGAAACGAACCACCAATTTAGGCTCAATCTTGGGATGCAAAGGGTAAAGAGTGTTTAGATAGTAGAAGAGATGGCCAAAGCATCATTCCCAAGTCCCATGACAACCAAAGTAAAGAACAAATCATTGTGAAAATTTTTTCCTTTCTAACATTTGAAAATCATTCTAATAGGAGTATGATCATCAAGGCTTTTATTTGAAATGAAATTGTACTTCTGATGATTCAAATGGGAGAATAAATGATAAAATATGTGTAGAGACAAAATGAATACATAAAGCATCATCCCAAATTTTCAAAACAATTAAAAGTAATGAACATTTTGCTTTCAACTGAATATGAGTTGAATCAATCTAGCTGTAGTCAACCTTTACAAGATAAAACTGCCCTGGCTTGGAGTGTGCTAACCAATGTAGCTAATTTATTCATTCTTGAAGGCTTGATAGGATCAGAAAAGTAAAACGAAAGGAAACACCATCTTGCTTGGTCACTGAAAATAAGATAACAAATTCGAGTGACTCATTTGAGATTTTGAATTCAGGCTCTCTCACTACATTATTGAGGTCACAATTTTACGGTATGCAAAAATTTTGTGAATTTTATTCAACAAATGACAAGATTCAGCTCGTTCTTGTTTTCTTAAAATCCATCATGAGGTCTCCTTATAAGAGAAGATGAAATTCACATAAACATGTACAAAGTTACAAAATAAGGAGAGTCCAAAAGAACAGCTTTATTTGGAGTAAAAATTTGAAGTAAAAATTTATTCAACTAAGAAAAATGAAAGCATCTAAAATACAACTCTACTTTTCATTCTTCCCTCTCTTTTATTTACAAAACATGTCAAAATATTGATTTTCATAGACAAGTCGTTAAACCTTCATGCCACAAATCTCATAGATGCTTTGAGCTTGTATTTCCCCAAATGAATTCTCCATAGTTTGCATTGCATGATCTACCCAAGAATCAAATAACACTTCTAATCTTCAAAACTTTATTAGATCAAGAAAATGTTTCTTTCTTATCAACGCCCACATTTTATGAATGCAAGGGAGGGGGGAAAGGAAAAGGAAAAAAACTTGGAGTTAGTAAGCAGAATTGCAAAATCGGTATGCATGTCCTATGGGGGAACCCTTTTATGCCAAGGGTGGGCCTAGCATGAAAAATGCAATCCTCTGGGGTATGCACCATACAATACCTGATGTATCCGATCACTTCACTGATATTCGATTAGTAAAACAATCTAGAGGATTGACCAAAAGAATATGTGATACTTGATGCATCACGAGGACAAAGTCCGAATGGATTTATTACTTTAATTGATATATGAAGAGAGGTTAAAGGTTAATTTAACATGAAAAGGATTATTCTTGAAGGAATTGTAGTGCCTTGACTAGTCTTGAGTAAAACATGGATCTAGTTTAAATGGATTGGACGGGATTGATGGTTTACCCAAAAAGTCGACTGGGTTCATTGCTTACTTGTAACTCCACATCTCAATTTTATTTGCAACACACTAGCTCATAAGCCTTCTAAAATCAAGATTTAGCCTTGATGAAAATCATTATATCAACAATGAGAAATTATTTGTGCACTTTTTCGATTTAGTGTCCTTATGCATGGGATTTTACCAACTTCGATAAAATGGCCAAAAAATGATTATTAGAGGTTTATATTCTAGCATGTGAAGGTCACTCCATATCTTTGGATGCCATCATAGAGAGGGATCAGGGACCCTACCCTACCTTGTGCACTACCCCTTTGGATATTACTGAAAACATAAACATGCACAAGTCTCATTGGATTATATATCAGAGACACAATGGTGGTTTATTCCTATCATGGGATTCCATCGGCATTCCCTCATGGCTTATGCATGATGCCATTTTATTAAAGCAAGTAAAGGTGTAAAATGAAACATGGCTGTATGAGCCCATTTGAATGCGGGGTAAGCCTAAAAGTGATATGCAATTACAACTTAAATGCAATAGATATAAATTCAAACGTGCAATAGCCTATCTAGGAGGATGGCTTGTCTTAAAAGAGTGCCAAGACTCTTATTTTCTCGAGTTTGTGAAATGCAAGAAAAGGGAAGACAACAAAGGTTAGTTTAATCGTGATATCACATAGCTGCGTTTGAACAACAAATTGCACAAAAAATAAAGAGGGTGGAATCCCTCCTCTGTGTCTAGTGATCCTTAATAGGGTAGGTGGACTCACCCTAGGCAATTCTAACATGGATGCATGAGGTTGAGCTCATTGCATCTAGACTCAACAAAGGTTACAGGCTCCCAAACCTTGGACCAAAGGCAAAAGGTCATCAATCCAAATGCCTCAGTCGGTGATTGAGTGATCCCCTGAACATTGCTACGTTACGCGTGCGTTACCGCGGCCACATGTCCAAGTGGATCGATCCTAATCTAATAGGGAAGAGTGGCGTGACAAGCCACTTAAAGTAAAAAAAAAAAGTAGGGTCAAAGTAAAATACATATGCACGTATGAAAGTGATTCCCTTTGAGAGGAGGGATTCAAATACCAAACATTCTCGAGGCTCAGGGTAGATGCACACCCTTTAAATGCAAGGCCTGACAAGTAAATATCAATACAAATAAATAAACAATAATTCATTCATCATGTATGCGATGTGTGGGAGGCGATTACCGAATAAAATCCTAAAAAAGAAAAGGAAAAGAAAAGAAATGCAACCTAAAACATCAAATGTGATATATAAGAAAGTTAGAAAAAGCGAAATAGTCAACTAAATCAAGTGCTTCGGACCCTCTTAGGAAAATCTCGAGTTAGATTCATGTTTTTTTTTGGAAAAGGGAAAAATGATTTTTTTTTAAAAAAAAATGGAAATGGGTCATGGGACTACAAAAATGCGACGATTTGGACCCCAAAACAAAAGTCTAGAAAAAGGATTTTTTAGAAAAGTTTGGAGTCGCCACTTGGTATGGAGTTTAGGTGTACCAAGTCACCCAAAAATTTTAATTAATGAAAATAAACTAGGAAAACCCTTTTTTAGACGACTCCAGGTCTTTGAAAACTAGAAAAGGTTAGGGGTCCGCGGTTGAAAGAAGGGGAAGGCAAAGATCCGATGTTACTCGTCTCTAAGGCACCCTTCTAACCTAGTCAAAGCTAGTTGCATGATTTAGTTAAAAATTTCCTAATTCTAACTTTAAAATTTATCACATTTGGATGTTATCTATATGGATGCAAAACCTAAACCTAATATTGGATCGAGAGGGGCAAAATGTCTCCTTGAGATTTGATTGGAATTGATCACATTAGTTGTGTCATCCAAATTTGATCTTTCAAGGAGGTCACGAAAAATGCAAATGATGGGATTCGAAAACAAAGGGAAATTAGGTTTTCAAAGAAATGCAATTTTATAAAATCTCAAGGGAAAAGTTGGATTTTGAAAGATCAATTTTAAATCTGAAAGGAACTTGAATTTCAAAAGATGCAATTTTAAGAAAAATGGATTTTTGACTTTGATTTGTTAAACAAGAAAAAGAAATTTAATTTTTAAAGAATGATTTTGATAGATTTTAAAATAATGCACATATATGTCCTAAAGAGGGATAATGCAACATAATGGGTACGGGGAACTAAAATTCGTGACTTTAAATCTTCCTTTTCATAGAAGGAAATAAAAGCGTGCTAAGGTTAGGAAGCCATACTCGCTCTTTTCCCTATTTCAAAGGGTAATGCTCTAAAATGCGCTAATCTATTTTTTAACGAAAAAAGAAAACTAAATGAGATGTTTCGCATACGGGATGGGAGAATAGTAACATGCAAAAATGGAAAAGAAACTCTAAAAGTGAAAAGTGTGTGAAACTTGTATCTAATGCATGAACGGAATTAAGGATCTAGCATTGGACTAGCCCTCGTCAAAAGGTTCTCACTAACATTGGATTAGTGAGAAATCGAAAGGAAAGGCCACAACTAGCGTTGGACTAGTGTGGTGACTTCAATATATTTACACAATAAACATGTAGACATGATAATAAAGCAAATAAACACATAAAACACATAAACACATAACACATAAGCATAATATCTAGATGCAAAACCCTAGGAAAGCAAGTAAACACATAATCATGCAAGCATGCAAAATAAGCATATAAAAACCTAATTATTACATTGGGGGAACCTAAATACATTCTAAAGGGAAAAATTCGGAATAATAATCTAACTATTACATTTTCTAGAATAAATACATTTTTTGCAAAATTAAACCTATATATTACAATTTGGCATTCAAGTGCCTTCCAAATAATTAAGGAAAATTAAATAAAGCGATTAAAGACTACAAATGAATGAAACTAAGGTAAATAAATTTAAACATGCAAATTCATGCAATAACAAAAACACATAAGGCACATAAAGAGAAATTCTAGGGTTTAGATATACTATCCCACTTCACATGTGAACTTTGGGTCACTTACTCAAAAAGAATACAACGTCAAAATACCACCATAAATAAATGTTAATCAAAATGAATAACTCAAAATCAAAATGTTAAAGGGAAACAATGCATATGAGAAGCTCACACTTAACAATTAAAGAAAAGAAACATTTATAATTGCAAAGTCACATTTTATTAGGGATGTAATTAAAAATTTTGAAAACTTTTTGGGGTTTAAACAGAATTTCCCTAAAGATTGGGAGTCAAAATTGAATGAAAATAAAGATTAGGGGTCAAAATGAAATTAAAATAGGGACTTAAGTGAAAGAAACCAAAGTTTTCAGGCCAAAGTGAAACTGATTGAGAAACAGGGGCCAATGTGTAAATTCTGTTTGATGGGTTGAGGAGTGGGCTGAAAAAAATCTTAAGAATTGGGCCGTCTCACTTCAAACGGAATTAAATAAAACCAATTATAAAGCCCAAACAAAACAAAGTGAAAGGCCATGACAAAATACAGATGTATTAACCGAATCGATATATCAGTACAAAGCCCAACAAAACAATCCAAACAAATTAAGCACAAGTCTGGTGCCAAACCCAAACAAAAAATATGGCCTAACCGAAAAGTCCAAACAAAATTAACAAAATTTGATCCAGTAAGGAAAACCCAACCAAAAGTAACAAGCCAATAAAGGTCCAACAAAAAATAAAACAGTCGATCATTATAACCCAAACCAATAAAGGAAAACCCAACATCAAATAACCCAAACAAAATCTAACAACTTTATTAAATTTATTTTATTCTTTTTTTTTTAAAGAGAACTCAGCTGTCGGATTCTGAAAATTGTGACCGTCACGGTTCTGAAAATTCGAGATGTGGGATCTGGAAATGATTCCGCCAAGTCATGGGAATAAAATCCGACAAAATGGTAGAACTCTCGGAAACTTCGTTTTGCGGTTTTGAACAAAGTTTTTACAAAACACTTCTTTTCTTTCTTCCTAAACATATTTACAACATAAAACAAAACCTAAACTAAGCCACAAACGCAACAAAAAGCAAGAAAACAAAACAAGTCTTCAAGCAAAATTTTTTCTGTTTGTTCCTTTTTTTTTTTTTTGTTTCTTTGTTTTCTTTTCTTTTATAGCCAATGAATCTAACTAGCAAGGCACGGTTTCAGCAAACAAAATCAGTCTAAATGGATGAAGATTTCGTTGGGGCATTTCATCAAACATGTTCAAGGCAGTAAACAAAACTAAACGTTTTCATGCAATTCCTAAACAATCTGGCCCAAATTTTTTCAACAGAAACAAGACTTGACCATTATAGCACACCAACTACATCACGGGTTTAGTAGTAATTAAATCATATGAAACACAAATAATTCATTATTTTCATGGAAATGGTAGATAAATAGGGAAAAAGTTTGAGAGGTCTTTACCCTACTTCCTAGAGCTATCGAGGGTGATGATGATGATTTCGATTTTGGTGGCAAACAATATCAATAACCTTCTTCCTTCTTCCTTCGTTTTTTTTTTAGTTCTTCCTTTTCTCTTTTTTTTTTTGAATTTTCACTTTCTTTTCTCTCCTTTTTCTTGTGTTCGTTTTTCGCCGCCTCTCTCTCTGTGTTCCTCTCTATGTGCCTCGTTCTTCCTAAACCCTAAGCCCTAAACTGTGGCTTTTTATAGGGTTTCAAAAATTTCAGAAAAAAGAAAAAACTCATGAGCGGTGCAAACAAAATTGATGATGTGTTTACTTTTCCTCCGGTTTGATGAAAATATGGGATAAGAATTTGATGCTTTGAGTGCGAAAAATTGATGGAAAAGGGGTTAGCCATGCTCCTTCTTACAGTACAATTAGGTACCATTCGGTTGTTGAAGAAGGCGATTACGCCCGCGTGAAGGCGACCCTCTTTTTCTTTTTTTTTTTTTTTGAATGGGCTGAACTTGAGGGCTTTGTTTTCTTTTCGTTTGGGCTATTGATTGGGCTTAAGACTAGCTCAAGGAAAAATTTGTTCATTTCATTTAAGGCTTGGAGAATTGGGTTTTAGGTTTTTTTTTTCATAAAACCTACAAAATAAGAAAATATGTTAGAGTATTCAAAAATAAATAATTAAATTCTAATAGATAAAAAATATGAGGAAACAATTGAAAAAGTCAAAAATTTGGTGTCTACGTGTATCATAATTACATTACTATATTTATTATGATTGTGATATGGCTGTTGACTGTGTTGGAGGAGCTAGTGGGACTAGCTACCATTGGGTGTCACCAGGGTGTATGCGCGTAGTGAGTCAGTCAAATATGTGTTACGATCTTACGATTGGGGCGTGCTCAGTTCAGTCATTTCGGGCACCAATCTTGTATATTCGACAAAGTGATTCTAGGGCATGCTCAGTTGAGTCTCTCTCGGGTGCCAAATCACCACCATTAGATTAAGAGATTCCCTTGGTCAAAGAGAGCTTGAGGGCTATTTATATGGGGTTTTAGGGATTCTACTTTCTCCTTGCACTCATTGTTTGCTCATGCGCTTGAGTGCATATATAGATATATATTTACTTAAATATATAGGTTGAATGATTGTATGAACTACATAATATAATCATTTTAGTAATTTGTCGGTGGTCGGCTCCCTCAATATTTTTGAGGGATTACCAAATTAGACCTTTCCCTTCAGACCTCTCCGGGGACACATTTTTCTCAGCAATTTATGTATGTTGTGAACATTTATATTGTCATTGAACTCTAGAGTTGCAATAGTAGTGTTGTTAACCTTATGTTATTTATAAATTTGAAAGTATTTTGTATTGGTATATTATGTATGATTTGGCTGTTAAGTGCAAGATTTTATGTATGAATATGACTAATTATCGAGTATTATGAATAGATTTATGAATGTTATATACATTTAAGATTTGAGATTGATTGAGTAGTGTGTTTTCAAAGGTAAAATATAAGATGAAATATGTGTGAGGCTTTTCCATTCCCTAGTGCCGGTCATGACTCAATGGATTGGGTCATGACAAAAATACAATAATTTAAAAGTCTAAAATTGAACTAATATTTATCTATTATAAGTCAGATGAAAAACAATATGTATGTACAGGTTAAATAATATTTTATGTATGTGACGACCCCACCTTCCCCTAAGGAGTACCAAAGGGGAATGGGACGCTTCCTTTCTACATGCACTCGTTCCTTCATTCAATATAACCTATCAAACTAAAATCGGATGTACAATGAGAAGGATACAATGTCTTACAAATACATAACCTCCAAAATACAATCCCATAGTACATAGATCATCCATCCTTACATTCAAGTTCCATTATACAAAAGTTCACAACATACATGATTCAAGATTCTCCAAAATAAATATCAAATTAAAACCCAAATCTCAAGGGTTGGCACCACCACTCGGTTGTTCATTCCTGCTAAGGAAAACAAATGGAAAGGGTGATCTAAAAGCTCGTGAGTTCCCAAAAGCATGCAAGTCACTTAATACATAAACAAATTCACTTTACAAGTACACTTGGAATTTAAACAAATAGGAAAGCATTTAACAACACAATGTTGGATCTGAGGCCCTCAGGGGCCAAGTTCCATGCTTGTCCACGAACCAGGTAGCTTATCCAAGAACCGGTGTAGTTGACACTCCGATCAGCTGTCACTATTACCATGTAGAACCCTTTTACTCCTTACTCCACCAAAACCCCAGCAGACCTGCACTAAAGCACTTATCACTTCACTTTGATGGTGTACACGTTGTATTCATTTCCGAGACAAGTCCGCTGCCAAGTCTCGAGTACACTTTATTTCACTTCACTTCACTTGTATATATGTATCACTGGTTTGGTACTTTTAGCGGTAAAGGCCACAAGCCAAGTCTCAGCACAATCAATTCATTTCACTTCACTAGGTTGTTGCTCTTTTTTGGAACTAGTTCAAGAACCAAGTCTCGAGCATGTATCCCATCTGCAGTGCAGTCAGCTGCTTTGTGACATTTAAATAACCTATGGCTCGGCCTTCTCTCGGCCTAGCCCCAACTCGCAGTCGAAGGGTTCTTTATGGGTCGGAAATTTCCCGACCTTTCAAACAATACAATCACAATATAATCTTGTAAAGCACTTTTACAATCACTCAGCTTCAATACACTTTCATAATCACATTTACTCAAAATGGGTAGGTGCGATAAGTACACACCATCCCCATTAGGGTTAAAATCAATTTTCACAAAACATTCACTTCATTGCATTCATATACAATCATTTTGCACGTAAACCACTAAACAAACATGAAACTCACCAAAGTAGGTTCAACTTACGTGGGGTTCAAAGTCACCGCTTTATATTTCCTAAAATAATTTAAAACAATCAATGAGATTCAATTCATTCTTTTCATTCACTAACAGTTCACTTTCACTTTTAGTTTCAAATGACAATTTTTCAAAACTCTCTCAAGAAAAGCTTTTTATTTCACATGGTACAATGTTTCAAATAGATCCTCTTTGAATAGTCTTTTCATTCAAAAGAGCATCCCAATCGATATATTAGGTGGCAAACCGCGTTGCTTTTCACAAAACATTTAAGTGAGTCTCACTTCAAGAATTACTTTTAAACAACCGTTCGACATTCACTTGTAGTTAAAACTCATATTAACATAAAACATATATCATTATATTCAAAATCGAGAATTTGACAGACATGGTAAAACCCTCAAATTTAATTAAACAGCACTTTTCAAATTTTGAAAAATCTCACTTTTAACCCTTTAAATTTCAAACATTCTCTCACACATTTACACTCCACAATTTGAACAATGTACATGTTTTCTTAAAAGAAACTCTTCAAGAACATTCAACACTTCAAATCAAACATTAAAATCCAAAGCATGGGTTTGACACCATGTGCATTTTCCTTCAACTTTTCAACAACTAAAACTAATTTCTAACCATATCAAGACAGTTCACAAATAGGTCAATTCCTCCCAATCAGGGTCCAAGTCTGCCCTAGACCGCGCCGAGTCCATTCTGAGACCACCTCAAGTCAAAGCTACTTTGGTTGGTTCAAGAGTCAACTTCATCTTTTGAGATGAGATCATTTCTTTCAATATTAACCAGGATCTACACAACACTAATAGGTTAGATCTACAAGATTGAACTTATACATGGATCTATCAAGATCCAGCATGAGATCGCAGATCAGATGAAATCCCTCGAGCTTTCCTTCCAAGAAAGTTGCTTCAAACTAGAAGACTTCCAAAACCTCGATCTAGCCCACGATCATCAAGATTAGGCCGAATATCTGTCACCAAGTTCAGCCTGAGGCCAAGATGATCACCCAAGCTTTCTTTCTCCCTTTTTTCCCTTCAAGGTTCAAATCTCTCTCTCTCTCTCTCTCTTTCTCCTTGGTTGGCTGAAATGGGAAGGAAGAAACCAAGCCACAATCCATCATTCAAGCTTCACAAGTTCAATTTGCTTGTAAGAAGAAGGAAAATGGAAGATCAACTCAACACCTCTTTCCTTCCAAGAATTGGACAAGCTCCTCCTCTCTCTTCTCTTTCTGGCTGCTAGGATGAAGAGAGGGGATGATGGTTGATGAAGGTTGAAGCTTCAAGAGATTGATGGAAGATTGGAAGAAAATTTGATTTGAGAGACAAAACTCTCTCTTTCTCAAGCTCTCTCTCTCTAGGCTCTAGCTCTCTCTCTATCTCACAATTTCCAGCTAAAATGAAAGCTTAAAGAAGCCAAGAAGTCAAATTGAGCTTTATTACCCAAAAGTGCATTTCCTTATTTTAAGGAAAAGTGCTTTTGGCACTTTTATCTCGCGTCCTTGTGGCATGGCTGTCTAACTTACACTGGTTTCTTTCATCAACGACTGTTTCACCATGATAATATTTCCAAAATATCACTACATATGCTTTCGATTTCAAGTCAAGTCACTATTCAGCAGCGTGGAACAATGAGCAGCTAAATTTTGGCC
Organism: Gardenia jasminoides; assembly: GCA_013103745.1. Lineage (NCBI taxonomy): Eukaryota > Viridiplantae > Streptophyta > Magnoliopsida > Gentianales > Rubiaceae > Gardenia > Gardenia jasminoides. The sequence continues at coordinate 30,373,713 of CM023099.1, read as the reverse complement.
AAAACCACACAGAGCAAACAATTGGTATAAAATTCTCTAAATTGAAATAATCACTTTAAATATATTTTCACTCATATTTCAATAAATAAATGCAGTATAAATAATATAGGTTGCATTTTAAAGTAAGTCTCTTTGAAATTTGGGAGCCCTCATCCTTCTTTCCTTAAAGAAATTTTTTTGTCCTCAAAATTCCTTACCTTTCTCTAGGTAAACAACTCTGGATGACTCTTCTTCATCTCTTGCTCCAATTCCCGTTGCTTCCTCAATAGCATGATTTCTCCAGAACTTTGACCAATGGGATCTTCTTAACTCCTCAAGTCTTTCAACTTCTCACCGAGGGATTTTTTTCACAGGGGCCAGCTCTTTGGCCAGGGACAGAGATTCATCCGCTTCAATCTCTCTGGGGCAACCACATGGCTTGGGTGCGGATGATACTTCTTAAAAAGCATGTAGCGTGGAAGTTGTTGTAATCTTTAACATGCTAGCGGGTAAATCTAGCGGTATGCCACTTTTGCCTATTAAGCAAGGAGATTTCGAAATGGAGCCTACATATCCGACTTTCAACTTCTTCCTTCTTGGATACTACTCCTCCTTTATGGACTTAACTTCGAAGAAATACTTTGTTCCCTACATCAAACTCAAATCCTTTCTTGGTTTGTGACATAACTCTTTTATGCGACTTTGAGCGTTTGAAATCTTTCGGCCAACTAGCTACTTTCTCAAAGCCTCCTTGACCCAGGAATAGTAGTTGGATCTAAAATTTTCTTCCCTCTACTTACGTCCCGTGAATAGGTGATCTACACCATACTCCCGTAAAAGTGCTTATAGGAGCCATTTGAATTGAAGTATGGTAACTATTGTTGAACAAATTCAACTAAGAGGTATGTATTGGCTCCAACTTCCCAAAATTCAATATACATAGCCTCAGACATGTAGGTCAAAGTTTGAATTATCCCTTCGGATTATCCATCCGTTTGAGTTTTTTACAGGATGATAAGCGGTACTTCAAACCTAACCCTAGTCCCCAAATTTTCTAACTGTAACTTTTGCTAGAAATAGAACAAATCTGGTCTCTATGAAAACGATACTCCACGAATTTGGGTTTCCCATGTTAATCTAACAATTTAGGTCCAAGTACATCGACTAATTTCTCCAAGGACATTTCACACCTGGAGTAGAAAGTGAAGGCGGTCTTAGTAAGTCGATCCATTTATTTAAAGCATCATCTCCTTTTTTTGACTCTAGGCAGGTCCGCGAAATCCATGGTGATGTGATCCCATTTCCATTCGAGGTATCTCTAAGGGTTGCAAAGTCGATGGTTTGGTGCACCGACCTTAACTGGCACTTGAGACAAGTCACGAACAAATCTTTACTCGTCACTTTCAAACCATCCCTTTAATACATCCTTCAAGTCTAAAATTTTTTTCTCTTATTGTTTTGGGGATGTATTGTGTACTGTTGATATGCTTCTTCTAAATTTTCTCTCTTGAGTTCTTACGTTTATGCAGAACAACAACTGCGATCTGAAACCTCAAGATCCCTCAAGCCCTAGCAAGTCTAGGGTTTCTCCTTTTAATTCACTTTTCAATCCATTTACACCATGAAATCTCTTTTTTGTTTTTTTTATGCCTCTTTAATACGTTCTAGAATGGAAGATTTCAACACTATATTCCCAAATATGACCTTGTTTTTCCAAATGAGGCTCCATTCACCAGCTTTTCTAACATTTCCCACTCCCGAACCATCAAACCCGCTACTTGCTTGAACCTTTCATTTCAGGCATCTTTGCCTTGTTGGCCTTTCGGTGATAACTTATAGTCTGCAATCATAGTCTTCAAGAATTCTACCCATCCCATTACGCCTCTGTCTTAAATTTAAGCTCCTTTGAGAAAATAAATCTTGAGACTCTTGTGATCACAATGAAACCTCAAATGTCATGGCTCCATACAGTAATGTCTCCACTTTTCAAAGCAAGATAAGCTGGCTGCCAACTCAAATCATGTGTTGGATAGTTTGCTCATGGGGTTTTAACTTTCTAGAGGCATAACCAATAGCTTTTCCATTTTACATCAAGACACACCCTAATCCTTCTTTTGGGCATTTGAATGAAACTACAAACCCATCTTTTTTCATTTAGCAAAGTCAACCGAGGGGCTGTTGTCAGCGGCAGCTTCTTTAACTCACAGCCCAGCCTCACATTTTTTGGATTCAAACAAACTTAACATGCTTTTTGGTCAAATCACATCCCATGGCCCTTAATCTTGAGAAATCACGAGATGAATCGTGGTAATACCAATTAGCCGAAAACTTCTAACCCGGTGTTGCAGGGGTTTCTAGGTTACTTCCATTGAGTTCTTGTCTCCAGCTTTTGAGGGATCCATTGTGGTCAATCCTTGAGAATTTTATGCCACAGAAGGACACTTCTTAACCAAAACCACACTTGGTGAACTTAGCATGGTGACAATTGTTCTGCTTAAGTTTGGAGCACTAACTTCAAGTGTTAAACATGATCTCAGGAGTCTTTGAGTATACCAAAATGTCGTCCCATGAATACAACCACAAATTGATCCGAAATAGGGTTTAAAACCGTTGCATCAAATCCATAAATCTTTAAAGAGCATTGAGTCAGCCAAGGGCATTACCTGAAACTCAAAATATACGTACCTCGAGTTAAAAGCGGTCATGGTGCGTCTTCCTCTCTAATTCTCAATTGATTAGTACTGCTTGCCAAGGTCCAATTACATTAGAAAAGGCCAAGCGTCCTTGTAATTGATCAAATAGTTTATCAATAAGTGGCAAAATATTCTTATTCTTATTATCACATCATTGAGCCCTCGATAGTCAATGCACAATCTCAAACTTCCATCTTTTTTTTTTAACAAAAGACCAGTAGCTCCCAAGGTGGGTAAGCTTTTCCCTAATAAAACCTGCAGCTCGATAAATCTTGTAATTGGACTTTCAATTGAACCTTAAGTTCAGCTGGGGCCATTCGATACGGAGTCTTAGAAATTGGAGCTGTTCCTGGTACCAAATCAATCTTAAATTCTATCATCCGCTTAGGGGGAAGATTCTTCAATTTTTCAGAAAAAACATCAGGAAAATCCTTTACAATAGGCACCTCTTCTAACTTCATCTTATCACTAGAAGGGTTTATCAAAAAGGCTAAATACCCTTGAGCCCGTTTACTTAACAATTTTCGCTTTAATCCCGAAATGAGAGGATAGGCTAATCCCCTTTTCGTCCAATCTCAAAGTAGCCTCTCCGGGAATGAGAACTCTCACGACCTTTTGCCCCACAATCCAACTTAGCATGATAGCGGGCTGAGAATCCATCCCTATGATAACATCATACCCTTTTATGTCTAAACTAATCCAAGTCCACCAGCTAGCTTTCTTTCTCTATCCAAACATCCACAATTCTTGTATACCCAACTAGTAATTAAACTTTGTTCCCAGTGGGTGTCTTAACCTCAAATCCTTAAGGTAATCTAGTAGGTTTTATGTCTACTTCATTTAAAAGGAAGGATTCACAAAAGAATGTTATGCACCCAGGGATCAATCAAAATCTTAACTAAGCGATGAAAGGCGGGGATAGTACCTTCCTTCAATGGGGGGAACTTGCTGTTGGTCAATGGCGTAGAATACCCAAATGGTACTCTTGGCGATTTCCCTGTTGCACTAGCTTGACTGGAAGTGGGTTTGCTTCTTTGGCTGGGTCATTCCTCCTCCTTGGAGCCATTGGACATGCGATAAGCTGATGTTCCGTACTACCACACTTAAGACATGCTCCACTCTTCCTCCAACATTCATTTTACGTATGGTTTGGCTTCCCACGAAACCCCGCACCTGAGACCGCGCTAGGGGTAGAGACTTGACTTCCTTGAGGAACCTCCCCTTGATAGTCCTCTTCCTCTCACACTCTCTAGACATTCCTCCCTGGAGGTAGGGTCCCAGATTTGATCCCATGGCGGTCCAAGGGGTTGACCTACCATTCCCTCTTCCAAACTTAGGGTTGGGACATTCATGTCCATTGGGCCCACTACTGTGGGTGCATTCCTTTTCCTTGCATTAAAATTTCTCACTTGTGCCTTGGCCTTCAATCCCTGCAGGTCCTTTCCCGCTTCACTAAAACTATTGACTTGAATTTTGCGTACTAAGATCTCTTGCAATTCCACGTTCAATCCTTGGACAAATCTTCTTACTCTCTTACGTTAGGTGGCCACCAACTTCAGGGGGCAAATCTTGATGGTTTAGTAAATTGTGCCTCATATTCCACCACACTCAGCAATCCTTGTTTACACCTATTAAGTTGTCCTCCCTTTCTCGCTACACTATGTGGAGGAAGAAACTTGGCATTAAACTCTCGAGTGAAGTTCACCCAAGTCCTAGGGGTATTTTCTCTATCCCATTTGGCCCTTATCATGATCCACCATGAGCAGACAGCTCCCTTAAATTGAAATGTGGCAAGGTTATTTGCCTTTCCCTCGGTGTAATCCAAGCGGTAAAATATAAAATCCTCTCTAACCAACCCTCGGCTTAACCCGGGGTTAGGTTCACCACAGAATTTAGGGGGATTGAACCTTTGAAATCTCTCATGTGCCCTATCCTCACCAACTCCAAAGTTACTTGCCCCGCCATACGATCTAAAATCTCAATCATATGGTTCATGACCGTAGCCATTTGCTCTACAAAGTTAACCCCAGCCCCTTGATTCTGATCAGCGGTAGATTCACGATCACCCCCAATATTTTGAAGGAGTCTAGTTCCACGCCCCCAACCTCAGCCTCTCCTACCCTTCATAACTCTCTAGAGGGCCATCAAGTTATCTAGAACACAGGGGAAAGTAAAAGCACAATTAGATCAATTACTTTAGAAAATAGACAAAACACTTTCATAATTACATTTCATTACAATAAAGTGCCAGGAGTACATCAGTTAAGCATGCTTTTGTCAAAAGATACACATTGGTCTATCAAGTTCGCAAGTACACCTAAACAAAAATATGGTACTTGACATGTCAACAAGCATGCACTTTACAAAAGTTGGGAACCCACTCTATAGGTTGCTCCCACAAAAGTCTATGTCAAATCTAATCCTAAACTAGGCCAATCCATCAAGTCATCAGTAGGAAGAGGTCTCCGTGGAATCATCCCTCAGGGATCGGACATCAATCGAGGATCTCCCTCTCGGCCATGGCGGCATCTCCAAGCAGACTCACTTTCGGGGCTTTCCTCCCAAATCAACATCGGTGAGAGGCGATCCGGAGTCTCCTCCATCGATTAGCCTCGATCACTCCTCCAATCAAGGCCTCACCATCCAGCTACAATCCTGGCTCTCTCTCGAAGCCACCCTCACAATCCCAACGGCTTTCGTGGCGAACCTCAGCCTCAAACTCTCCAATCCTAGCCAATCGGGCACGAGCCACGGTTGGCCAGCCTCTCAATCTCTCTCTGGCTCTCGGTGATCCTAGTCGCCTCTTCTCTCTCGAGACTGCGGGACCACGTGAGTCGGGATAAGCATGGGTCTTCCAACACCCACAGAGCCCGCGGCTAGTGCAAATCTAAGATTGTAGACCACACGGGCACCTCGGAACTCAATCGATAAGATAGGGTGGGTTTACGATAGCCGAGATCCATCACTACCTCCAGGCTTCCATGACTTACAAGAAAGAACTCTATTAGTGCTCATACTAACAAGGTCAACAATACTTATTCATAAGCGAATAACCCTCACTTCACTTTTACTCTAACCTATTAAACCCTTAACAATTCACTAACTCTCTCTATGCAGGACTATTCAAACCTAGGCTCGATTACCTGTATGACCCACCTTCCCTAAGGTGTACCAAGGGGTTGGAGGACCCTTTTGCCATCTACGCCATGAGGACTCACTTTCACTCATTCAATATAACTTATCAAACTAAAACCACGGATACAATCTGAGAAGGATACAATGGCTTACAAATACATAACCTCAAAATACAATCCCATAGTACATAGATCATCCATCCTTACATTCAAGTTCTATTATACAAAAGTTCACAACATACATGATTCAAGATTCTCCAAAATAAATATCAAAACATAATTAAAACCCAAATCTCAAGGGTTGGCACCACCATTCGGTTGCTCATTTCCTGCTAAGGAAAACAAATGGAAAGGGTGAGCTAAAACCGTGAGTTCCCAAAACATGCAAGTCACTTAATACATAAACAAATTCACTTTACAAATTACTTGGAATTTAAACAAATGGGAAAGCATTTAACAACCAATGTTGGATGCGGGGCCCTCAGGGGCCAAGTTTACTTGTCCTCTACTCCACCAAAACCCCACTCCACCATTACAAGCACTTATCACTTCACTTCACTTTGATAGTGTACATTATATTCATTTTCAGACAAGTCCGCTGCCAAGTCTCGAAAGTACATTTTATTTCACTTCAACTTCACTTGTATATATGTATCTGGTTTGGTACTTTTAGCGGAGACAAGACCACAAGCCAAGTCTCTAGCACAATTCAATTCATTTCACTTCACTAGGTTGTTACTCTTTGGAGTGGTTCAAGAACCAAGTCCCATGTATCACTGTGCGAGTCAATGGCTTTGTGACATTTAAATAACCCTAGGCCCTTTCTCCTCGGCCAGGCCTAGCCAGTCGAAGGGTTCACCTATAGGTGTCGAATTTCCGACCTTTTCAAACAAATACAATCACAATATAATACTGTAAAGCACTTTTACAATCACTCACTTCAATACACTTTCATAATCACTTTTATTCAAATGGAGTAGGTGCGATAAAGTAAACACCATCCCCATCAGAGGGTTAAAAACCAATTTTCACAAAACATTCACTTCATTGCATTCATATACAATCATTTGCACGTAAACACGAAACAAGCATGGAAACTCTCCAAAGTAAGGTTCGAAACTTCGCGTGGGTTCAAAGTCACCGCCTTGCACACTCCCTAAAATAATTTAAAACAATCAATGAGATTCAATTCATTCTTTTTCATTCACTAACACAGTTCACTTTCACTTTTTAGTTTCAAATGACAATTTTTCCAAAACTCTCTCGAGAAAAAGCTTTTATTTCACATGGTACAATGTTTCAAATATATCCTCTTTGAAGAGTCACTTTTCATTTCAAAAGAGCATCCCACCGATATACCCATTGGCACTACAAACACGTTCTTTTTTACAAAACATTTAAGTGAGGTCTCATACCTCAAAAATCACTTTTTACACAATACGTTCGACATTCACTTGTAGTTAAAACTTTCATATTAACATAAAACACTTCATACCACGCCATTATATTCAAAATCTCAAGAATTTGTCTAGGACATGGCAAAATCCTCAAATTTAATTAAACAGCACTTTTCATTCAAATTTCATGAAAAACCTCACTTTTAACCCTTTAAATTTCAAACATTCTCTCACACACACATACACTCACAATTTAAACAATGTACAAGTTTTTCTTAAAAGAAACTCTTCAAGAACATTCACAACACTTCAAAATCAAACATTAAAATCACCAAGCTTGAGTTTGGCCATAACATACATTTTCCTTCAACTTTTCAACAACTAAAAACCCTAATTTCTAACCATATCAAGGCAAGTTCACAAATAATGTCAAATTTCAATCAGGTCCTCAAGTCCGCTACCTAGAGGCCACCTCAAGTCCTACCTAGGTTGGGATTTCAAGAGCCTAACTTCATCTTTTCAGATGAGATCATTTCTTTCAATATTAACCACAGATCTACACTAATTAACACTAATAGATCTACAAGATTCGAGACTTATACCTCCGGATCTATCAAGATCCAACGAGATCCGGCAAGATCCAATGAAATCCCTCGAGCTTTCCTTCAAGAAAGTTGCTTCCAAACTAGAGGACTTCCAAAACCCTCGATCCTAGCCCACGATCTTCAAGATTCGTCGAAGATATCTGTCACCAAATTCAACCTCGAGCCCAAGATGATCACCCAAGCTTTTTTTCCTCCCTTTTTCCCTTCAAAGGTTAGAATCTCTCTCTCTCTCTCCTCTCTCCTTGGTTCGGCTGAAATGGGAAGGAAGAAACCAAGCCACAATCCATCATTCAAGCTTCACAAGTTCAATTTGCTTGTAAGAAGAAAGGAAAATGGAAGATCAACTCAACTTACCTCTTTTTCCTTCCAAAAATTTGGACAAAGCTCCTCCTCTCTCTCCTCTTTCTCGGCTGCTAGGAATGAAGAAGAGGATGGTGGTTGATGAAGGTTGAAGCTTCAAGAAGATTGATGGAAGATTGGAAGAAAATTTGAAGACAAACTCTCTCTTTCTCAAGCTCTCTCTCTCGGCTCTAGCTCTCTCTCTATCTCACAATTTCCAGCTGAAATGAAAGTTTAAAGGAAGCCAAGAAGTCAAGGCTTTTATTACCCAAAAAGTGCATTTCCTTATTTTAAGGGAAAAGTGCTTTTTGGCACTTTATAGTCAGCAGTCTAACTTACACTGGTTTCTTTCATCCCGACACTGTCTCACCATAATAATATTTCCAAAATATCACTACATATGCTCGATTTCAAGTCCAAGTCACTATTCACGTGAGAACAATTTTTAACGCTAAATTTTGGCCAAAACCACACACCGGCAAACAATTCGTATAAAATTCTCTAAATTGAGAAATAATCACTTTAAATATATTTTCACTCATATTTCAATAAATAAACACAATATAAATAATATCGTGCATTTTAAAAGTAAATACTGAAATTTGAGGCCCTCACAATGTAGATATTAGACTTTCATTCAATAAGTTTTGAAGAGTTTCACTATTTCAATTTTGCACTTTGTTACCTTTTAAATCTTGCTTGACGTGGCATCCACAATGTCACATTTTTTTATTAAGAAATCTTTGATAATTGACTAGCAAAATTATTAGTTTAGAGGCTTTATTGGTTATGTGTTGACATGATTAATTTTTGTTGTGAATATTAAATTCATATTTATAATATACAGAACATAGAATGATTTGATTTGATTATCACAATTTTTTAATGAATTCCCTACATATTTTTTTGAAATCTCTTGATACAACATAATTATAATATTTAATTCTAACAAAATTGTAGTTATATCATCATAATTTTTAATCATATGGAGTAATATTTATTTTCAAAATGATAATTAAATTATCATGAATTTTTTATTTTTTTTCATAATTATCATGAATTTTTTTCGTGTATAATTTTTATTTATTAATTATCTTCTTTTGTACTTTTTCTTTCAACATGGACTTTGTTTTTGTGTATTTCTTAACTATTTATCATATATTATAATACTATTGATTACAAAAATGGAAAAAAAAAATATTACAAAAGAAAACTATTATAAATAGAAGAAAATAATATTTTGAAAACATAAAGTTTATATTTCCTTTTATTTTTTTAAAGTAAATTTTGTAAATATATTGAAATATATATATAAATTTTATAATATTGAAAATTATATATGTATATATGTGTATGTATAATAAGGAGATAATTTTTATTAAGATGGACTTTTAAAAAAATTATAACTTATAATCACAATAAAAATTTTTCATATTTATATAGAGGTTATTTCTATATAAAATATTTTTATAAGAAAAATTTATGGAATTAATATTTTTATTTTTTTGTCATGACCTGAAAAATAGCATCCAACCCAAGCTACCTATCTCTTGAATATGTTTTATCTAACAAATTCTAAAAGTTACGAGGAACACACTGTTGAATAGTGCTAATGAATGTCCATATCTATTACTAGCACACAGTTTATATGTTAGCATGCTATTAGATTTGATTTTTATTTTATGCATCAAACAATAAATGTAAATTTTTAGATACCATTTTTAAATATACACGTATAATATACTACAACAAACATGTTCAATTTCGAGGGTAAAATGTTGTCATAAAAAGTCAGTTGTCGTCGCTAATTGTTTTTGTGGAAAAATGTAAGTCATTGATCATCTTTGCTAATAACTCCCTCGCTAATAGTTTTTTTTGTGACAAAGTCGTCAATAATAAATTATTTACAATGAAATTTTTGTCATAAAAAAAATAAAAAAATGACAGTTGCAAATTGAAGTCCCAAAAGCAACCTAGAGGGGGTGAATAGGTTGATTTAAAATAACATGTAAAATAAGATAAATAAAAACAATCAAATAAAAAAGACACAAAGATTTATAGTGGTTCGGCCAACTCCTTGCGTACATCCACTTTCCAAGTATTTTCTTGGGATTTTCCACTCAAATCAATCTTTTAATACAACACTATAATCTTTTTTAAGGCTTAAGATCAAACCTAAAACTGTCCAAGTGTTTTTCCAAGACTCACACTCAAACCCAAATCCCAAGTGTTTTCAAAGTACACACTTAAACCTTTCCTTGTGTTTTGATGGCTCACACACAACCCAAAACCTAAAGAATAATTATAAAGAAGAATTCTAGCTCACTCTTAATAAATTACAACTGAAATTTAAGATCAAAGAGTGAACTAGAAGTATATGAAGAAAGAGCTAAACAAAGAATAAGAGAATTGAAACTTTTAGCTCAAACTAACAATATAAACACTACAACAACTCAAAGATTTTTTATCAAATTGATTCTGGATCTTTCTCAAAGCTCTTCTCTATTGTTAGAGTCCCAAAGAGCTCCTTTTATAGCCAAAAAATCAGAAGTAACGGTTGCTAGTGATCATCAAATTCAAACTTGATTGGTGAGGCTCTATTTCTTCAAAGCTGCCAGCTGGTTTGACAATTCTGGCATACCTCCTTCAAAATTCAATATCTCCATGTATACTGATTGAAATTTAGTGATTCTTTTTTTATTTCAAACTAGACATCCATAGCTTTTCAAAAATATAAGGCTCGTTATCTGAAACTTAGTATATATTTCTATAGAAAATCAACAAAAGACACATTTTTCCTTTGACTTTCATTTGGAGCAAGCTGTAGTAAATCTAGAATATCTCCTTGTAGAAACTTATTTTGATGCACCATTTTTTTTAAAAATAGACTTCTTTGGGTATCAGTCTATAAAAGGACTTGTTAAAATAAAATTTCTAGAATTTACAGCAGCATTTTGAATTCACCTCATCTGAACTGTCCTCCTTTGACCAGTTTGAGCGTAATTCATTCAAAAATTAATATCTCTATTTTTACAGCTCCAAAAATTTAAATATTAATTTTTTCATAAGCTAGACTCACTGGGCTTTCCACCCATATATATCATGTACTCAAATTATTGCCCAATTAGTATACTTTATTCATTGAAATCGGCCCATCCGAACTAAACTGTTGCAAGCTTATTTTTCTTAAGTTATAAACCTTCAACTTAGAATGTCTAATTTGTATATCATGGATGGTTTAATTAGCCTATGATATGTCACTCACTCCATGCTCACATTTTTAACTCAAAACTCTCACCAAGAAGCCCAAGTGTTTTTATAAGGTTTACACTTAAACCTATCCACCTAAATTAATACCATTTTTCCAAGTGTTTTTATAGGATAACACTTAAACCTATCCAATTATATAACTCTCACTTTAAACATTCATTCAATATATTTATCCAACTCCATTGCCATATAAAGATTATTAATGACCTACACGAAATACTTAGCAAACATAGTAGTATTAACATAATGTTTTGCATCATCAAAATTACTAATGAAACCTTAGGGTTAACATCCTCCCCTTTTGATGATGACAAAACATTATATAAAAAAATAAAATAGCAATATATAAAAATAAAGATTTAAAGACATATAACTAATTCTCCCCCTTTTTGTCATCAACCAAAAAGGTAATGATTATTAAAAAGAAAGATACATGAAGCCTTGGGGTAGACAAATGCTCCCCCTCAACAAAACAGAAAAAGAACTACTTATAACAAGAGAATTAAACAAACAACAACACAAAAAAATTAAATTAAGAACATGAAAACATATTGGTCAAAATATCTAATAAATTAGTTAAAGTTTGAGAGGTTTGTGCTTGCTGTTCTTGTAAATGCAACAAATATTGCTCCATATTTATTAAGCGGGTGTTGGTTTCTTGTACTAAGGAATATAGATCTTCAATAGAATGAGAAGTGGAGGATTGAGCATTATGTTGAATTTGTGGTGGATTCAAGTTCTCTAGAACAACAATAGGAAATTGCTCAATATCTTGCACTTCTATTATCTCAGTCGCTTCTACAGGTCTTTTTCCTTTAGAGTTGTTTTGAAATTCCTTTTCTAAAGTTATAAAATATAGCTGATCAAGAATGGATTGAGAAAATGGTTGTTTTAAGAGAATTCCTTCACCATCAAGGTCGATTTCAAAGTGCTCAAATATATGAGTTAAAATTCCACCATATGGTAAAGAAAGTTCTTTTGAAACCACAGTAGACATATAAGAAAGGATGGATCCAGAGAGATTCAATGGTTTCTTAGATAAAAGTACATAAAAAAACATATCTTGTTCGGTTACTTGAAGACAGTGCAGATGTCTAGGAAAAAGAATATAAAAATAGAGGTAATGAATGATCCTATTAAAAGCTGGAAGTTGATCAATAAGAGGTGTAAAAGGGGACATAATGGAATTGTCACCCATAACAATTCTAGTTTGCTCAAGTGGAGAAATTGGATGATTAGACCAACTTCCCAAAGATTGAATTCCCCGTCCTTCATGAGGAATATCGAGAATTTTTGCCAAAGGGGCATCATTAAGAATAATTCCTCGATTTTTATCAAAAGATTTTAGTACTCGAGTGTTTTTAGAAAAAATAAGATTGGCAGAAAATTTTTTTTTACTAATAAATGATAGATTGGTTTGTTATCCGTTAAAAGATTATGCCAACCTTGAATTTCAAAAAGATTTAGAACTTCATATGTTGCAAAAAGTATGATATTGGAAATAACTTTAGGAATGAGAACCGTTTTTTGAAAAACATTCTCAGATTTTGATCGAGATTTTTGAAATGAAACATTGGAAGAAGGAAAACCTAAATCCATGATAATTTTTTTTGGAAAAAATAGGAGAGAAGAATTGTAAAGAGAGAATACTTAAAGATGAAGGCAATCTATCTCGAATGCATTTATCAAACAATGAAGAGGTGCCATATATAGTGCTTGTGTGTGGCGTGCAAGTGAATAGTGAATAGTGCAATATATTATACAAAAATAAAAAATTTTCAAAGATGCCTGACAAGTTTTGATAATTTTACCAAGACAGCATTTAATCAAGTCAAAATTTTGTGTCAAATCAAAAACTAATGCCATCAATTAGTTTTGATACAAGACAAGTTTTAAGATCAAAATATACTTTAAATCTTTTATCACATAATTGACTTATACTTAACAATTTGTCTTTTAATCCATTAATAATCAACATATCAACTACTCAAGAGGAGTTAGAATTATCTTTTTACCGATGCCAATCACTTTTTCCTTTGCATTGTCACCAAATGTCACATCTCCACCATTTTTCCTTTCAAGGTAGATGAAATTTTTCATGCTCATGTGTCTTGAGTATCCACTATCTAAATGTCATTTTTTCTCACTCCTCGCAGATTTTAAGCATATCTATATAAAATCATTTATTGTGATTTAGGTACCCAAATGTACTTGGGTCCTTGGGGGTTAGTCCTTGTGCCTCTAGGAACCCAAACCAATTTAGTTTTGGATTCTTTATTTGTCATGACACACTTACAAGTATTATCACCAAATTCACCACAATGAAAGCAATGTACATAAAATGACTTTTTAGATCTATCTCCATATGGCGATACACAGTAAATATTTTTTTCTAACATTGCAAAAATAAGCTTTATATCCATAGGCATGACAAGAATGACAATAACCATGAAACATGAATGATTTGCCGTTATTATGCTTCACATAAGATTTTTCTTTAGAAACATAATTGTGAATTTTCATTATATGATTATAGGACGAATAAGATGTTTTATAAGCATGACTATGAGAATTTTGAATTTTAGAAGCAATTTGCCTAAAAGGATTTTGGCTTTTTTATAGTCTATACATGAATGCTTGATTAGTTCTATCTTTAGTATGTGCATGCATTCTTTTGCCATTTTTATGTTTGTCATAAAATGATGATGCTATACTATGATTTGCTTTAACAAATGTAGTTGTGCATGACGAAATGGATGGATTATCATAACTCAATCGTATGACAATCTTTGAGAGCAATATGAAACATCCAATTTTTCTTTTCTTTCAAAAGTCTTTGATGTTGAAGATCTCAAAACATCATTTTCTGTTTTTAAATTTTCATTTTCTTTCAAAATATTATCAGTATTTTGAGACTTTTTCTCTAATTCATCTTTATCCTTTTGTAAATCATTTTTAGATAGAGTTAAAGAAAATATTTTATCTTGCAAAGCTTTAACATTCTTTTTTAAATCATCAATTTGATTTTTGAAAACTTTGTTTTCCTTTTTGGATTTCTCAAGATTATTGTGTATAATCATGTATCCATTTAACAATTCACTTTATGAAAGCTCATCATCATCTTCATCACTGGAAGCATAAGAGTTTGATGTTACCTCTTTGAAGTCATCTTTCTTTAGTTGCTTACTAGTGCTTGAGGAAGTTGAGCATTTCATACTTTGATGTCTTCTAGATTAGACTTTATCATCCTCAAAAGTAATCAAACAAGTATTGTCATTTATACAGCAATCTTGAGAGCTTCCCTCACAAGAGTTTTCATCTTTAGGTTCATTTACTTCTTGTTGATGTATAGGATTTTCTTCTATATCTACACATTCATCAACTAAATAATACTTGTTAGAGTTATATATGGAATCAAGAGAATCCCATATATCTTTAGCATTAACACATGAATAAATTTTAGCAAACACATCATCACTTAAGAAATTTCTTAAAACTTTCATTGCTTTAATATTCATAGAAAACATATGTAAATCATTTTCAGTCCAATCACCCCCAGGTTTATTAATTGAAAAACCATTTAAAACAATATCCCAAAGATCAATGCCATCACTATCAAGAAAATTTTTCATTATGCATTTCCAATAAACAAAATCACTACCATCAAAAATAGGAATATCAATGAAATAGTTTATAGACGATGAAAAATCATTTTTGGTTGCCATGGACCTTTAGCTCTAGCAATTAAGCTTCACAACAAGAGCACCAATGCTCTAATACCAATTGAAGTCCCAAAAGCAACCTAGGGTGGGGGTGAATAGTTGATTTAAAATAAAATACAAAATAAGAAAAATAAAAACAATCAAATAAAAAACACACAAAGATTTATAGTGGTTCGGCCAACACCTTGCCTACATCCACTCCCCAAGTATTCTCTTGGGATTTTCCACTCAAATCAATCTTTTAATACAACACTATGATCTTTTTCAAGGCTCAAGATCAAACCTAAAACTACCCAAGTGTTTTCCCAAGGCTCTCACTCAAATCTAAATCCCAAGTGTTTTCAAGGTATACACTTAAACCTTTCCTTGTGTTTTGATGGCTCACACACAACCCAAAACCTAAAGAATAATTACAAAGAAGAATTGTATCTCACTCTTAATAAAATTACAACTGAAATTTAAGATCAAAGAGTGAACTAGAAGTATATAAAGAAAGAGCTAAACAAAGAATAAGAGAATTGAAACTTTTAGCTCAAACTAACAATATAAACACTACAACAACTCAAAGATTTTTATCAAATTGATTCTGGATCTTTCTCAAAGCTCTTCTCTATTGTTGGAGTCCTAAAGAGCTCCTTTTATAGCTAAAAAGTCAGAAGTAACCGTTGCTAGTGATCATCAAATTCAAACTTAGTTGGTGAGGTTTCATTTCTTCAAAGCTGCAGCTTGTTTGACTATTCTAGCATGCCTCCTTCAAAATTTAATATCTCCATGTATATTGATTGAAATTTAGTGATTCTTTTTTTTTTTTAATTTCAAACTAGACATCTATAGCTTTTTAAAAATGTAATGTTCATTATTTGGAGCTATTTGAATAAGTGAAATGTTGAGTAACCGGAGATCTTCACCTAAAAGTGTCGATTTTCATGTAAAAAGGCATTTTCACTATTTAAGAAAAATGAAGTGTGAATAAATCCCTCTTAGTTGTTAAATTTTGATGGTTATGGGATGAGAAAGGCCATAAATTGACTATGTGATTTACTTATTTGTGAAATTAGGTTAGGATGAGAGATTGAGTTGAATTTGTTAAAATTAAGGCATAATTATCTTTCTTTAACTTGATATTATGAGTATTTAGTGTAATCTGAGCAATGGCATAATGATTGGTTTCCAAGTTTTGAGGAATTAAATTTGACAAAAGTACGTATATTGTTTCATCTCTTGAATCATTGTAGTAAGTTATGTGCGAATTGCTTGAGGACAAGCAATGATTCAAGTGTTGGGGAATTTGATAAGTGAATATTTAACGTACATTTTGTACAAGTTTGGCATGAACTTTTGGTATGTTTTGAGAAGATTAAAGCCATATTTGAACTCTTTTGGTGCTAATTGCTTAATTATTGTTTAAGTGTTCAAAACTTGATAAATGAGTGGATTAATGCTTTAATTTGTGAAATTTTGAAGGATATTGATATATGAAATTCATGTACGAGATAAAGAAAAAGTAAGGATCATCTGGAGGATAAAGTACAAGAGAAACTAGGAGCAAAAATGAAGGAAAAGGAAGGAAGTGAAAAACTGGAAATTGAAGAGCACGGATCCAAGCTCGGATCCGTGTGGACCAAGGGAGATCCGAGCCCTCGGCTGTGCTTCTGAAGCAGTGGATCTGAGGTTAGTCGATCCGAGCTCGGATCCATGTGAAAAAGGCCTCGGATCAGCAGGATCCGAGCTCGGATCGTTCTGCACCCCTTAGATCCAGGGCTCGGATCTGTCTCTCTCTTCTGCAAGTGGCACAGCCGGTTTTCTTACTTTTCACACAACTTTCCAGCTATCTTTGGTGAGAGAATTCGGTGGCACATGCTTCTGAAGCAAAAAAGAAGACAATATGATTTATTGTCAAGTCAAAACAATATTTCTTTTGACTTCTGTAGAAGCGAGATCTTCAACTTCGAGAAGGTCTTGCCGAGGAAGCGGTCGGCGAGTAGATGAGGGAATCCTGCAAAGAGAGAGAGAGAGAGGAAAGAGGCAAGTCATAAATCAGGACCTTTCCCAAAGTGAAAGTTATTAGGGAGGCTGTAAAAGCTAGTTACCTTTCCTTGCTGATGCAAGAGGGTATTTATAGTGGATGGAGGGTGGTACGACTTCTCGGGGATGATGACACGTGGGCATAGGGCCATCTCCAAGGGCTCAGATGAGGAGAGAGCATGTGATGGGGCGCTCGATAAGACGTCCATGACAAGATGTTCAGGATGTGACAAGTAAAGATCCTTGCTACAGGGCACAAGGGTTAGGTGGCCGACCAGGGCCTCGGTAGGAATGGTCACCTAGGGCCGACAAGACTACAGCGAGGCTGGTGAGGATTGACCAGTCGGGTTTATGCCCTCGGATCCGAGAGCATAGTTCGGATATGCCCCCTCAACTTCCTTAACAAATCTGAGATGTTGGAATCATGAGGGGAGAAAAAAAGCACTGTCCACCATCTTTTATGCAGAAAATGAACGGGAAGTCAGAGAGACCATACGTAGCTAGTTTTTCTCCTTGAACATTTTCTCTTGAGCTAGAAGTTCTTGAGGGAGCACTTGGAGACTTGATCTTGTAATCATTTTCAGTACAAGACAGAGCAGAATTTGGAGGGCATCACCATTAACTTGGCTAAGCTTTTCTTATCCTTTTGTACTTGTAACTCCTCATTTTGGTTGGGCACCACCATTCGGTCCCGGTATCTTAATATCCCATCATTACTAAGATTAAATTCTGGCAGTTTTCCTTCCCTTACCTTGTCCATCCATTTCTGTATTCTAGGGTCTCGTCCTTGGGCATCCCTGAGTTGCTCCATTAGAACTGGTTTGACAATCATATTTCCTAGAAATACCCCTTGAGATTCGAGTAATGGATTCCAATGACTTACTTCTTCCAACATATTCCATTCCTTTGATTGGTATATCAACCATGAGTAGCTAATTTTCTATATCTAGGGACTAGATGAAACTTAAATGATATGAATTGAATGTGACTTATACTTTTTTATCTTGTATTAACTTGTCTACTTGTGCATGATTGATTACTTCTTGTTGTTTGATCACCAATGGCAAGATTATATTGTTATTACTCATTGAGAAATGGTAGTAACAATGGAATAACATGAGTAGAGCTTGAGTTGTATGTTCATGAGAATAGAAATACATTCAAGTGGATGAAATCTGCTTTTCATGCATGAACAAGAACAGAGTTAGTTATTTACAAGAAATTAGGAAAAACTAAGCTGTTCTAGACCATTATTATCATGAGAATGAGATTTTGGTATTTTTGGAAATGAATCCCTGGTTAAACAAGAGTAGTAACACATGTTAAGTTCATTAAATCAGAGTTTTGTGCCATAAGTGGAATCTATATCCCTAGATTTAAGTCTTTAGTGAAATATCTCCATTTGTATCTTGCATTTGTTAACTCAGAATTGTAGACAATGGCAATATAATTTCTCTGCTCAAATTCATTATAAGTCTAAATAATAGAGAAAACAAAGACCTAGTACTTGTAGACATTCCTTCTCGTGGGATCGACCCGATACATGCCTTATATTATTTGATTGACCTGTATACTTGCATATAACGGGTATAAAATCGGATTTAAACTTGCACTTGTAGTAAAAACCTGTCACGCATGACTTGCTCTTTTAGTTCAATGCCAAACCAAAACCTCTCTTAGATTGGGGCGTGAACCCCTAAAACTCTCTTGGGCTAGTGCATATGGCACTTGGGCTGGTGCTCTTAGTACAATTAAACTCACTTAACTCCACTATATTTATAACTACCAAAAGGAGATACCTTTTTATAAAAGTTCCGATATAAGATACAAACATACACTCACCATATAAAATAAAAAGATGATTTGAAAATGTATTTATGAAAAATATAAAAATTCTTGAGTGAAAAATTGCAATCCAAACAAAACCATTAGCAAATATGTACCTATATGTTTTGAATATTAGATGAAGCCATCCCAACTAGTTATTGTTCTTGCTTTTCTGAATGCCATTACCCAGAATCTTGTGATCCATGGTTTTATGCTAAATCCCTAGCATATTGAAAACTTAGACCATGATGTTAATCGTCTAAATTTCTGAGAGCATTAAACATGCCATTAAATGAATGGTAAGTAAATGATTTTCTATTTTATACTGGATAAATGATTCCATAATGATCTCCTATGTTTAAGTTTTGTTCATAGGGAAAATCGTTCAAAACGTTCCTTACTTTTTGTAAAATGATTTTTTTCATCCCTCACATTTAAAAGTGTAATTTTGCATCCCTTACAAATTCACATTGATCAAATTTGGTCTCAACCTAGATTTCCAACTAATTTTTGGTCGGAATCAACCACGTGCCTTGCACGTGCTCTTTTTTTAAGAACAAATTTGTCAAGTCAAATTTTACATAATTCAATTCATAGTCCCTCACATTTAACAAAATGAATTTTTTCATTCTTCACATTTTCAAAATGGATTTTTTCATCCCTCATTGATCATGTGTGTTAATAATTTTTTTAAACCCATGTATATATCTATTTGATTTCACTTGAGCAATACAAATAGCATATAATATATCTCTTTTTGATTTTGCTTAACAAAATCAAATAGAGATATATTACGTACTATTCATATATATGATCAAGGAGTGATGAAAAAATCCATTTTGAAAAATGTGAGGGATAAAAAAAATTCATTTTTAAAATGTTAGGGACGAAACAATTCATTTTGTAAAATATTAGGGGTAAAAAAATTCATTTTATGAAATGTGAGGGACTATGAATCCAATTATGTAAAATATGATTTGATAATTTTGACCTTAAAAATGACCATGTGCACGGCAGGTGATGGATTCCGATAAAAAACAAGTCGGAAACCTAAGTTGTGACCAAATTTGATCAATGTAAATTTGTAAGGTACATAAAATTATACTTTTAAAAGTAAGGGACGAAAAAAGTCATCTTACAAAATGTGAGGGATGTTTTGAATGATTTTCCCTTATTCATACCATCACCATAGTAATGACAAATGGCATCCTTAAATTCATAGACCACACAATATAAGAAATGACTCAGTTCCAACAAAATGACAACCCATCAGCGTTAGCAACAGTAGCATTATGCAAGCAGCATATATTTGGTAAACAACTATTAAGTATACTATCTAGAGCTTCAAATCTACTTTTACTCTCAAACAGTACCAATGATAACAGCTTGTGTGTTCATATGAAAATACACATTGTTTCACTTCCTTTCAGTTTAGAGATGGCAATTACCAATTGTTTCACTTCCTTTTTAGATCAGAGAGGGCAATTGCCAAAGGGGTGACAATAAGCTTTCAACAAATTCCTGCAACTGGGATTTGTCATCGATCCATAGCCAACACAATTGTTCCATTTGGATGGTTTTTACTTGCCAGATTTTGTTCCATTATTATTATGCTTTGATGCTATTGGTTTGTTGCTCTCGTAGATTCACTAATTGTTGTGACTCGGAATAACATAAAATATGGTAAGATATATCAATGATTAATCAAAAGATTCATTACTCGTAGTAGTGAAAGTGCGAACTTGGCCTCACATCTGTTAGAGAAAAGGATGTATATTGGTAAATAACACGTCGGTTAATGGAAATCTAAAATCTCGGTCAAACATATGAACTCCGTACATAGGGTTGTTAATAAATAGAGCATTAACTAATTCAGACTCAATTTGAATTCAAATAAGTAATCGACTGAGTTCAAACTTAGAAATATTGAAAATAAAAACTTTGAGCTTTAAAATTTCAAAACAATAGAAATATGTGGCTTGCTAAAGCTCAACAAAATAATATTATAGATTAAAAATAAAAAACTTTGAGCTTTAAAATTTCAAAACAAGACTAACAATTTTGAAAATAGTTTTGAAGTTCGATTTGATATGATTAAGATTATATCTGTTAACATATTTTAAACCAAACTATTTAGAAGTTTAGTAGTTTTAGAATTATATTTTTTATTTGGTAACTAGATTATAATTGGCATCAAAATTGATTTAGAAAATAAAGTTGAGTCATGTTTTGGTATTATAATTAGAATAGAATCTGTGATTATGTTTTTCTATTTTAGTACTTGAAGTCCGGCGTTTTATAGTTGAGGAAAATTAATTTGTCATTGAAATACTCTCCCGTGCCTATTGCCTTTGTGATTAACCAATCAGTGGCTTTATTCTTATAACAGAGCCGATTCCTTCCCTATTCTTGCCGTGAGACTTTGTTCATTATTTGATTGATTATTTTGAGAACTTAAGCTTTGAGATATTTTGATTTCTTCATCAAATTTATAGATTTTATATTTACTTCCGCTGCATGTTTTTTTTGTGTGTTAACAAATGATATCAGACCCCTAAGTTCAAGAGTTTGATCTTGGGATGTTTGTAATGCCTGAACGGTGTGCAAAGTTTTTGATAGAAGAGCTTGTTTTGATAGAGG
This sequence comes from Gardenia jasminoides, assembly GCA_013103745.1. NCBI lineage: Eukaryota > Viridiplantae > Streptophyta > Magnoliopsida > Gentianales > Rubiaceae > Gardenia > Gardenia jasminoides. Next base: position 30,352,082 of record CM023099.1, on the reverse strand, counting down.
AGCTTGTACCATAAAAAGGTACAAAAATTATGGTAGAATACTTATATATCAAAAAATTGGACCATGAGAGTTGGTTGTGGAGTACTCATTCATTGATTGGAATTCGGGAAAATGACTCTAGTTGAACAGAGGTTGAAAAAGAGGGATTCTGTCAAAATTGTTGATATTGTACGGTGATTAGGGAAAAGGTTCTACCAGATTGTTGATTGTCATAGTGGAGTTTGATCAAACCTGAAAACCAGGAAGGCCAAAAAATTCAAGTAGGGAAGAAAAAAATATTTGTCAAGGTGCGAAAATTATTTTGAGTTGCCATAGAGAGAGATTTATTAATGGTGCAAAATTTAAAGTTTTACACACACTTAGTGATGATGAAGAAAGATTTGAGTGGTCAAGAATAATGAACAAATATCTTAAAAGATGTGGTTTGGGTGAATTTCTTGAGATCAATTTAAGTAGTTCCATCAAGAGAAATTAAGAGAAGGAAGGTCAGATTATTTTTCAAAATAATGCGAAAATCAATGGTTGAAGTGTATTACAAAAGACTTATCATCTCTTCATCATATCTCTTTTATATTTTGGTGATAGAATTTCCGTACGGATCTAATCATAAGTCAAAATTTAGTTTGACATGGGAAGTTAATTTGGAAGAAGATGTGCTTGATGATGATGAAAAAAGTACTTCTGAAAATTTTGATATGGTTGAAAATTATGGTTTGCATACTTTATTTGGGGTGATTCATGAAGAAGAATTTGTTAGTGAATACATTACTTTGATTGTGGATGAAGATGAAAAAGAAATTGCTAGCGAAAGTTTTGATTTGAATGAAGACATGCATGACAATATTTTTGAGGTGGTTGAATCTATTGGGAATTTTTCGGTGAAAATTATTGCCATATGAAAGGCATGATTTATTAGTTGAAAGTTTTTGGATTATTATTATTCAAGAAAATATGATGGCTCTAATTGAAAGTTTTTTGGATTATTATTAGGTCAAATTACATTTTACCCCCTTGTGGTTTAGTACTTTTTTACATAACCTCCCTATGGTTTCAAAAGCTATATATAACTCTCTTATGGTTTGGATTAAAGTGTCAGAGTAACAAAAATAGTCATTCGTAACGGAACTTTTGAAAATATCAAAATTACTCTTATAAATACATGACACACTAACCCCGTATAGTTTTTATGTTTTACATATAAGCCCCTTATGGTTTTCAAAATATATACATAATCCCCTTTGGTTAAAAAATAATTTTCAACTTTACATAAGGGTAATTTTGACATTTTAGATGACTCAATTAAGAATGATCATTTCCGTCACTTTGACACTTTAATCCAAACCATAAGGGAGTTATGTATAGCTTTTGAAACTATAGGAGGGTTATGTAAAAAAACACTAAACCACAGGGGGGTAAATTGGAGTTTGCCCTTATTATTATTCAAGAAAAGGATAATTTCAAAAACCTCTCTTGAGATTTCTCATAATATCACTAAGCTCCCCTGAGGTTTTTAAAATCTCACTTACTTCCATTGGATTGACATTTCTTGTAACATTGTAACCCTTTTAAAAGAAATACAATAAAGATAAACCTTTTTTTTCAATACTACCCTTTTATTATCCTACTTATGAAGTTTACAACAACAATAAAACATAAATCAAGGCTAAATTTTTTATAAGCTGTAAATTTATTGATTTAAACTATTTATTTTAGTTATACTAAAACAAAAGAAAAATTTATATCTTGAAAAAATTACATCATGAAAAATTTATATATATAAAGAGATTATTTTAGTTATCAATGCAACTTAAACTTAGAGCTGTTATGCGAGTCGAGTAGCTCGTGAGTTTGGCTCGTTAAGGCTCGAAAACGAGTCGAGCCGAGCTCGGCTCGATAGGCTTGATTTTAAGGGGCAAATTTGTTATTTTAGTCTTTAATTGTAAAAAAGAGAATATGACCATGATTTTTCCAACTGTCAATATAAAGTCAAGTTGATATTAGTGAATTCCTTTTCATCTAGTGGGGTATAATTGATTCCATTTATTTTCGAAACACATCACTAAGTTAGAATAACTCGTATCGAATGATCAATTGCATATATTGTTCATTCCAAACTGTGAATTTTCATCTAACACCAGTTTCAAGTCATTAATAATTGAACGTTCTTAGGTTCCGTTTGTTATCAAGTAAATAATTTTATAGTTACAAGTTGTTGAACATTAAGGTGATTGAGAATTGGTTAGAACCTTATGAACTAATGAAGGATATATGAATCATTGGCTAACTTAATACATGAAAGATAATGCTACAGTGACTAAATTTAATTGGAGAATTGTTATAGAATTCATTTAATTGGAGAATTGTTATAGAGCTTAAATCAATCCAAGCTTAATTTAGAGTTCATTTTGTTAATTTAGAATTTATTCTGCGAATCGAGTCGAGCTCGAGCTTGACAGTGTTTTAGCCGAGTCGAGCTCGAGCTCGATTTTCAGCTCGATAACGTTATCGAGCGAGCTTGAACCAGCTCGATAACATTATCGAGCGAGCTCGAACTTCAGGAGCTCGGGTTCGGCTCGATTCGAATAATAACACTACTTAAACTACATCATGTATTAAGATAAGGAAGGTAAGTGAGATTTTGAAAACCTCAAGGGAGTTAAGTGATATTATCCCTTCAAGAAAATGTTATGGCTCTAATTGCAAATCGGTCAATATAGATGACTTTAATGGGATCTGCTCCTCTTGTTCCTCTTCTTGCTCTACTTCTTGTTGAGTCTCCTCTTCGGAAGATGATTCGTCTTCAAGCACAAGTCGTCTACTGGCTTTTCTTTTCATACGCGGTGGTCTAGAAGTAGACGTAGAGGCTTCTCCTTTTCTCCAATGTTTTAAAACTGGACCGCCAAGAACCGCAGAGGGAGCGGTTACTGTCCCACCGGCTGCTCTCTATTTTTTTTTTTTTGCTCCTCCTCTTCCCTCAAGTTTGAAATCAGTACTTTACTACATTTTATTAACACACTTGGGATAAAATAATCCTAAATCCCATCTTTTGTTCACCATTAATAATATTTTTCAAATTTTTTGAGGAAAAAAAGTTTAAACCCAATAATTTTGAATACATCAATCCAAAAGTACTTTGTCTTGGAGTGTCTTATAAAATTTTCTTAATAACATGAAAATTGAACATAAATTTTCTAAAAATTTATAAATGTAATTTTTTTCAACCATACAAAAAAAAAAAGCAAGCCTGAAAAAATTTAAAATATTAGATATATCTTTAATCAAAAATTGGGAAAACAAAAAGAAAGAAAACCAACATCAGTAGATGAAAGAATTTGAAGTTTCAAATTAAATACAAAAACTCCACATACAGAAAATAAATAAAGGGAAGAAAACTTGTATAGATTATGTTAAAGTTGTGGAAGAAAACTTCAAGAGATTAAACTAAATATATGAATATTTAATAAATGGTAAGAGAGAGAGGAGGTGGAGATGAGAAGAGGAAGAGTAGAGTTTGTTAAAATTTATTGTAGTAACCCTAAAAAACTAGTAATTAAAAAAGGAATGATTGAGGTAAAATTGAATGATGCAAGATTGAATCCTCTGATGGTGGAATTTAGTAACTCTAAAAATTAGTGATTAAAAAAGGAATGATTGAGGTAAAATTGGAAAGAATGCAAGATTTATCCTTTGAATGTGGAATTTAGTAACATTAAAAATTAGTGATTAAAAAAGGAATGATGGAGGTGAAATTGAAAATGATGCAATATTGAAGCCTCTGAATGTGGAAATAGAAAGAGGCGTAGATGGATAAATGGAAGTTTCATTTTTATTTTACTTTTCATTAGTTTTATAAATTTTTGTACTTTAACTTCAAAATACTTGTTATGTGGTGGTTAAGACACTTATGTCTTATATATTCTCAAGATCAAATCTCACTACCATCACATTTAATCTTTAAAAAAAAAAAAATTTTTTTTTCAAAAAAAAAAAAAAACTAAAAACCGCCGGTTTCCGGTTCGACCGGTTCAACCCGGTTCGCACGGTTCACACGGTTCTTGACGATTTTTGACCACTGGCCGGGTTTCATACAGAACCGGACCGGTGGCATGACCGGTTCGCGGTTCAACCGGTCGAACCGGCCGATCCGGTCCGGTTCTGAAAACACTGCTTTTCTCTTGGGAGGTGGAGATTTCACCCCGACTTTCTTAGCGCGAGCCATTGTACCTAAATAAAATTATTAAACATTAACTTCATTTAATAGGTACATTGTTAAATAAGGATAACGAACACTCATTCACATTTACCTTTATCTTTAAAGAGACAAACTCATTAACTTACTTACATAATAAGTAGCAATCAACACCATAAGTAAGTATCAAAATCGATTATCAACAACAAGTGCTCTTATAATTCCCCCAAATGAAACATTTAAGCATATAATGTCCAAATAATTAGAGAAAACAATTAAGCAAACACACAACTCATTCCCATCTTAATGACCTAAATAAGCATAATTAAATGCTAAATAACACCTTAACCATGAGTTTTAGGCTTTAAAAGGTCATTAATTCACCTTTCACCAAAAATTCTAGAATAAACATGCCAAAAAAATCAAGAGATAAGCAAATTAAGCCCAAACTTAGCATGTGAATTTTCTAGAGCAATCCATCATAAAATTTTCTTCAATCCAATTAGTTCAAGAAATTAGCTAATAATTATCAAGTCACATTAATCCTTGAAATTAGCTAAAAATTGCTAAATTCACCAAATAATCACAATCCCATGAATTAAACATCACCAATAATCATCAATAACTGTAATAAGCACAATGGGAAGAACCAAACTTCACAAAATGAAGAAATTCGAAATTAGAAAAAAGTGAAAAATGGCAAAATTCAAATGACGAAATTTGGTGAAGATTTGTTACCTCAAACTTGTTGGTTGATGATTATGGATGCAAATGGTGAAGAAACCCCCAAAAATCTCACTCTAATTCGGCCTCAAATGGAAAGTTCAAAATTTTGAATCCCTTGTTCTTGCCAAGCTCAAATCTGAATTAAAGCTTGTTTTTGAAGAAGTTTAAGCTATGAAATCATCTCTAGAGGTAAAGGGAAGTGTTTTGGTAAAATTGGTTGAAGATTGGATGGTGAAAAGAGGGATTTTAGTGAGTAGTGTGTGTTTTAGGTGAGAGTGTGTGTAGGTTGAAGGAGAAAGGAAGAAAAGAAGTGAGGATTCCTCCTTTGTGCGCTTGATTGGCCAGAATCCGGCCACTTTTTGGCCGGATTTGAGGCAGTGAGCAAAAAAAAAAATTTTTTGGCCTTCCCTGTTCATCCGGCCAGTATTTGGCCGAATTTGCTGCACAAATTTCTGATTTCTGCAGTTTTTTTCTCCAGTTTTCTGCTTGACCAAGTTTCTACACTCACCCGATTTTCAGCTATTTTCATATCTTAAAGAAAAATACACTTTAAACCATAAAAATGTGCTTTTCTCAACCAAATACACTTCAAAATACATGATCATGCATTAATATAACATAAACATAAAGTACTTTAAATGCATGAAATGCATTAAATGAACATGAAAGCTCCCTTTTTGCTTCAATATAGACACTTTTGCTATTGAGATCATTTGCATGAATCCTTGCCATTGCCGCCTACAAAATACATAAAAATACTAATCAAACAACTAAAAAGCTACTAAAAACAAGAAACCGTTGGGTTGCCTCCCAACAACCACTTCTTTATAGTCATTAGCTTGACTATAGCATCTCATTTTTTTTAAGGAGACTTAGTTAATGAATAATGCATCATTTAGGTCAGGGTGGATCATTAAAAGGTGGCTTAACAACTAGAGCCACGTGTTCTAATGATATGAAAGGTGAAAGTAGCTTACCTAACTCAAGTGAATCGTAGATATTACCTTGTATGTGTGTCACTTTAGTACTCACCAAAGGAACGTCCGTATGATCTTCTTGTGCTATAATGACTTTGGAACCTATATTCTTAACACAATCCTCAAGAGGGATTATATATGAATCATTTATGGAGATTCCATCCTCTAGTTTAATATCATCGAGGGTCTAACTCACTTATGGATGCTTCATTTAAGGAATAATTAGTAGCAGCTCCTCCTGCAGGTTGAATTTGTCTTGATCTTTTTGTTTTCGAATCTCCGGCTAGATGCTGCTGAGGCTGAAATGTTGAAGCAATGCTGGTGCTTTTTGAAAAATATGCAGGCTTAGAAGGCATTGGCAGACTAGTATTGAAGCTATGGAGCATGAAGACAACTGAAGCCATGGTTGGTCTACTAGCTGCACCATCTTGAACACACAACAAGCCAATGTGGATGCACCTCACTATATTTTCCATTGAAACTGAGCTAGCCTTGAGAGTTGAATCTATGATATCTGAAGCTGTTCCTTTTAGCCAGTTTTTCCAAACCTAAATGACATAATATGGTATAAAAAAGTGTTAAGACAAGCAATCACGATAGTAAAAGAATTGAAAACCTAGTCCATGTACTTGACCATGCCTGTACTATATTTTTTTTGGCAGTTTTTGTCCCCAGTTGTTTTCGTCTATACCTAGTTAATTACTCTTGGTTGAAACAAGAAAAGCTAAGCTTGGATGAGTGCAAAACTCAAATAAGAAAATGTAGAGAAATTCTACGTTGTAATCTGTTTATCTTCAAGTATCACTAAGATTAATCTTGTATAATTTAGTTTTCAATGTTGGTCCCTTTACGCTTATGCAATTTGCACAACTTTTTATACGTTAACAGTTCTAATTTATCTCGAGTTATAGATATAAGAATCAACTAAGTTGAAATTGAGACTTAATTAGATGCTAGGATAATACTAAATAGGACAAGTTGAAAAATTTAAAGGACCAGTAATGCAAATTTTTCTTTAAAAGTTTGTTTAGGCTTTAGAACTATTTTTCTAGTCATACTTACATTTTGGAAATTCTGAAAAGATGACAAAAAATATGGAAATTCTGCTTCTATTCCGCCTGAAACTTTTGTCCTGTTTTGGGTGTTGTTTGGTCCGAAATTTTGCAATTATTTAATCACCATTTGCTCAAGAAATGTTGTTAGAGTCTTGTTTTGAAAATGGAATGAAATGGTGTCGTTTTGAATGAGCTAAATGTTACAGAAGAAAAAGGATTTCTGTCAGGCAGAATTGAGTTCGAAAATTTCAGTCAACTTTGGTCGCTTTGATCACTGCCTTCTCATATGAGTTTTTGGCTAAATTTTGATAAAAAAACGTAGCTCGCATACTGAGGTTTATGTGTGCAAAAATTGGTGATTTTCCAGTATCATTTCGTTGTTCAAATGATGCCCCAAATTTGCTCTTCAAACCTGGAAATTTTAGTGTCAAGACAGCTTTATGCCTTCTGTTCAAATGGCTATATTTTCTTGCTTAGGAGTCAAAATCGAGCGCCGTTTGTGGCGTTTGAAACTAGACTTCGAATGGTATATGGGCTGGATACTAACTCATTTTCTATCAACCCCAGAAAATCTGGGAAATAGGCTGTTTTTCGAGACTGTTTTCCTGTCTTTTGTTCCGTGTGGTAACTTGCAGTTCAGTTTAGCCTACCTTACAAAATGAATATCAGAGTAAGCCCTTCTAGTGAATTGTAGTACTCTGAATCTAGTTTCCATAACCATAGGCCTTGCCTAATTTCAATGAGTGTAGCCTTAGATATGGTCCGAGCAAGAAACAAAAGAAGGTCCTCCACATTTTGGCCTTGTTGGACATAACGGTTCTTTTGACCACTTATGATTTCCAAAACCAACACTCCGTAGCTGAAGACATCTGCCTTGTCTGAACACATCCCTTGCAGTGCATATTCCGGGCCATGTAACCACTGCATATTATCATTGTAATAGCCATCAAAATGGAGGCTCAAAGCACAATCACAAAACCGATATACATCAGAATATGAACTTGATAAGAATGATTACATGTTTATTTTGAGTCAAAATTTGTACGGGATCATTAAAGTTTTTTTTCTATGTCATTTATTATTCGTGAATTTTTTGTATTACTTCTTATAACATTTTTAAACCACCTTTTTTTTTACCAGATATTACGACTCAGAAGTATTACAGTAAATATATAATGTCAAACAATTTTTTGATTAATCTCTAATTAGACGAAATCGAGTTAGGCTCTCAATGGGACAATTGATTAGAATTTCTTAATCTCATCATTTATTAAAATTTATAATTCCGTTAAGTGAGAATATCCATTGAGTAATTATCCTTTAATCTTTCAAAAACTAATAATTAACCTAAAAATTATGGTGATTACCTCTTATATTGTATCACTAGGTAAAATGCACATATATACAAACCAAAAGTACTTACTAGGTCCCCACAACTCTATCGGTTTCAGCTACACTCTCATGGAGCTGGAACAACTTGGCCATACCAAAATCTGAAATTTTGGCATTCATGTCCTCATCCAAGAGAATGTTACTAGCTTTTAGGTCACGATGAATGATCTTTAGTCGTGAATCTTCATGGAGATAAAGAAGTCCCTTAGCAACACTTTCTAGGAGAAAAAATAAAGAATTGTCCTTCGGTTCATTGTAGTCCTGATATATGCTATTTTTATTGAAGTTGTAAATTCCCATCTTGAATTCGAAGTTTCATTCAACTTGGATTTAATTAGAATCAAGGATTGAAAGCTTTTATTATCTTAGAAATTTTGAACTATATAGGTTATGTTCTGGATCAAGTATTGTGGTAAAGTAGTGATTGCTAAATCCAATTCAGTACTCACTAGTAAGTACTTTTTAATGTCCAAGAATATTGTGATTTTGTTCTTACATTTGTTGTTGCAACATATGGGTTATTGTTAATGTATCTTTTCAACACTTTCTATGTCACACGTACGGTGATTGTTAATGTATTTTTTAATATTTTTTGTATCACAAGTACTTATATATGATGGACATATCTTGTACTTCAAAAATATATAATCCTTCCCCAGAAATAAAGTCTCAAGAGAACGAAAGGTAATGCCTTCTTTCTAAATTTATATCTTTCAAGTCACTAAATATATAAAACACTATCCTTGTCGATATGCCATTTCATATAAGACAGTCAGAAAATTGGCAAAATCATCCTCCTTTTACGACGAATTGTTTTGTTGATGTTGTAATGAATGCCAAAATCATTAGAATAAATAAAGACCCTTCCGACCATTGTCAAAGAAAAGAAGAGACTATGAAATATGAACCAGCAATTAACTCGACTTTACCAAAGAAAAGAAGAAATTATGGAATACAAACTTGCAATTAACTCGACTTATATGAATAAAAGCGTATTGTGAGTTCATTCAACTAATCAAGGATGCTGTCAATTGCTTGTTTGTTGTAGTACTAATCACTAAATGACTTTGCACTCAAAGAGGATGGCTATTAACTACTTGTTTGTTGTAGTACTAATCGGTAAATGACTTTGAACTCAAATAGGTCACATATAAGGTTAAAAATATTGTCAATGTTTTTGTACAAAAGGTATAGGTGGCTATCAACATAGTGCACAATCATCTTGATGAGTTTTGCCCTGCATTTAGGGCGCATTTGGTAAAACTGAAGTCTGAAAATTGAATGCTGAAATTTAAAATCTGAATCCATTAAATGATTAAGTTGTTAAGTACTAAGAGCCTATTTGATAACTCTACTTATTGCTAAAAATTAATTTATTCAGAATTTTTTGAATTCAGTACGTTTGATAACATAAATGTCTTACCACTTAATGTATTAAGCACTACTTAATTTGTATACAAAATTTTAAGTGAAAAATTTTTATTGAATCTTTTGAATTGACTATAAATATTAGTTTTCGTACAAGCATAATACTCTTTAATACTATCTTGACCATGGTATACATTTATTTTTTTTTATATTCGACACACACAGATACACATGCATACACACATACTCTCTTATACATAAATTCACAGACTTCAACACTATCTCTAAATTATTTTATTATTTTCTCTCACATACACATACATTTTTTTTTTCAAATACATAAATAAATGCAAGTTTTTTTAAAGTAGGAACATAATATTTGTGCGATATTTCAATTCAGTATTATAATTCAATTAGTTATCAAACAAATATAACTTAATTAATTTAGTGGCTTAATACTTTCAAAACCTAAATTTTAAAATTCAAAATTTAAATTTTAGATTTTAGTTTCCTTAAACGGACCCTCAATCTAATATATTGGAATGTATAGAAGAAAATTAGACTCTATGCATTATTTTAGAACTATACTTGAACAGGATTCTGGCCAATAGTGGGCTAAAAGAAGGATAAGAATACCAATTAATAGTAGGGGTAGATTAGACTTCATAAAAAAAGAAAAAGGCACGATTATATTATATGGTAATATATATAGTATAGATATATATGACCCCATCTCTATCCTAGAATTGTACTTCCTTGTGAATTACCCTCCAATTCTCTTTACATTGATATTATATAATGTTGTGATGACAGTCTAGGATAGAATTGGCAAATGACTTCAATATATACTTCTGTCTGGACGCATATTCTACACCATTGCTTGTTACAGTCCCCTAATTTTAAGCTTTTGACTTCCAAATATGGAGGATCGCTTGGTAGATCATCCTCCAAAAAATCTTCTCCTGAGAAATTCCTCACAACCCAAACCCCATCAATCTATCACCCAAACGATTCCAAACTCTGTGCCCCTAATGTCATACAAAGACTGTCTTCAAGATTCTTTTTCCTCCCTGGACACACAACTTACTAAATCTTTTCACCCAAATAACCTCTGCACCCATCCTTCGGACAACATCATTCCCGGCTCTACTGATCATGTTCTCCTTTCAACTGAGACCATAATCAGAATCCGGAACAAATAGAGTCAAGCAGTCATCGTCAAATCTCTTGGCCGGAGCCTTGGTTTCAAGTTCTTTGATCTAATGATCAGAAGACTCTGGAAAACCAAAGGCAAAATTGATATTGTTGATCTAGGAAGAGATTACTTCATTGTAAAGTTCTCGGATCCCTTAGATTACAATAAAGCTCTAATGGGAGGACCTTGGTATATCAACAAATCTTTCCTCTCAGTTCGCATCTGGCAACCAAATTTTATTGCTAATGTTGATACCACAAAGCTCTCTACCTACTGGATTCGCCTTCCAAATCTTCCGGTAGAATATTTTGACATAGAGATCCTCACCCAAATAGGAAATGCTTTGAGTACTCTGATTCACATTGATACCAGAACTGCAAACTTACAGCGGGGAAGATATGCCAGGTTATGTGTTCAAGTTAATCTGAATCTCCCTCTCCAGCGCTCTATCCAAATTGATCAACTCTCACAACGCGTTCTGTATGAAGGGTAGAATTTTTGGTTAGTTTGCAGCAAGACAGGTCATGATGAAGGCAAATGTGTTGATCTCTTCAACCTTAATGCACCAAGCATACTTCAAGACACCTCTTCTTTGAAGCAGTGTTTTCAGAACCGGACCAGACCGGTTGGTTCGACCGGTTGAACTGCGAACCGGTCATGCCACCGGTCCGGTTCTGTATGAAACCCGGTCAGTGGTCAAAAACCGTCAAGAACCGTGTGAACCAATTGAACCGGAAACCGGCGGTTTTTTGTTTTGTTTTTTTTTTTGAAAAAATTAAATGTGATGGTAGTGAGATTTGATCTTGGAACCTCATATATAAGACATAAGTGTCTTAACCACCACACTAACAAGTATTTTAAAATTAGATGAGTACAAAAATTTATAAAACTAATGAAAAGTAAAATAAAAATGAAACTTCCATTTATCCATCTATGCTCTCTATATTTCCACATTCGAGGCTTTCAATATTGCATCATTTCCAATTTCACCTCCATCATTCATTTTTAATCACTAATTTTTAATGTTACTAAATTCCACATTCAAAGGATAAATCTTGCATTCTTTCCAATTTTACCTCAATCATTCCTCTTTTAATTACTAATTTTTAGAGTTACTAAATTCCACCATCAGAGGATTCAATCTTGCATCATTCCAATTTCACCTCAATCATTCCTCTTTTAATCACTAATTTTTAGGGTTACCATAATAAATTTCCTGTACAAACTCTACTCTTCCCTCTTCTCATCTCCACCTCCTCTCTCTTACCATTTATTAAATTTTCATGTATTTAGTTTAATCTCTTGAAGTTTCTTCAACAATTTTAACATAAGCTATACAAGTTTTCTTCCCTTTATTTATGTTTTGTATGTGGAGTTTTTGTATTTAATTTGAAACTTCAAATTCTTTCATTTACTGATGTTGGTTTTCTTTCTTTTTGTTTTCCCAACTTTTGATTAAAGACATATCTAATATTTTAAATTTTTTCAGGCTTGTTTTTTTTTTTTTTGTATGGTTGAAAAAAATTACATTTATAAATTTTCAAAAAATTTATGTTCAATTTTTGTTATTAAGAAAATTTTACAAGACACTCCAAGACAAAGTACTTTTGGATTGATGTATTCAAAATTATTGGGTTTAAACTTTTTTCCCTCAAAAAATTTGAAAAATATCTTAATGGTGAACAAAAGATGGGATTTAGGATTATTTTATACCCAAGTGTGTCAATGAAATGTAGTAAAGTACTGATTTCCAAACTTGAGAAGGAGAAGGAGCAAAAAAAAAAAAAAACAAAACCGGAACCCGGTTGGACCGGTCGAACTGCTGAACCGCCTCTCACTTCACCGTCCGTCCGAAGTTTTAAAACATTGCTTTGAAGCTAACTCCTCAAAATACAACCCACCTCTCTTCAACAATCAAATTTGATAATCCAATCAAGCCCAAATCTATTTCCTCCTCTAACATGGGCTTCAAGGATCCCAATGCCTTCAGCAACGGTGCACACGATACCTAGGCCACAATTTCAAATTTCAAATTTCAAATTAGGAGCCCATATGGATTATGACCTTTCAACCTCAAGCCCTCCCAGTCAACCCTCAAAAGAAAAAATTACATCAGACAGACTTCCCATTTGCATACAAAATGCTGACTCCTTGAACCACTCTCCAAACACCTTGACATCCTAGTTTCACAAACACTCGCCTAAAACTGCTCCCATCAAAGTCAACCACAACAAACTTGCACCAAAATAACCACTGCTCTAACCTGCATTTAAAAACACTTTCCCTTCCTTCTACTAATACCCCTCAATCGTTGATTATGTCTTTAGCTTCCTTCATAAAAGACGTCCCTCACACAAAGTTTCAATCCCCTTCTCAAAAAGCTCTTATACCATAACCGAACCTCCAAACACACTCTAACCCCTTTTCTCCTTTCTCTCATCTAATTCCCTAGAAAGAGAATAAGGATGACTCACCCTCCTCACTACCACCAATGGCTCCGGAGGAACAACTCAAGACCTTTAATCAGAAATACCCCAAGAGATCGCCTATCCTCCACCTTCCCACATCACAGAATCCACAGAATGAGGAGCTATCTACCCAATGGACCTGCGCTTCTCCTAGGAAGAAATGGTTTCCCCCATCACCGTCGTCATCGCACTCGTCAGATTTGGAGACCAAGAAATCCAATCTCACAGATTCCTCCCTCCCCCTTTCCAACTCCCTCTACCCAGCCATCAGTGGATACAAACAACACTCAAAGCACAACACTAGGAAACTCAACAGTAGGTAGAATAGAAATGTGGCGCAACAACACAAGTGCAAGTCTCATTGCAAATTTTGATCCAACTGCCCCCTCTCTCATGCCCACCCACGGAAAACATGCTCCTGTTTATCACTCACTCTGGATAAGAGACTATCCGTAAGAAAATCTAAACTCAGTTTCAAGAGGTCTAAACAACCAACTCTCTCCAAGAGGCGGAATCCATTTGCACGTCCAGGAAAACAGTTCAAGAGTGCTAGAAGAATTCCACACTCTCTCTATTTCCCACTTGGTCACAAACTTTCTTGCTTTCGAAGGAAAAATGGTAGTTCTCTCTCCCATAAGAGAAGTAGAAGGAGTCAGAATGTTTGTCTCTTGCTATCCTACCGCAATGGTGCTCCTCTAGACAGTTTCAACTACTCAATCGAAATTCAACCAAGAATTTCTCGAACAAATCATTGGCCTCTAGCTCAAGTGGGAACAAGCCAAAATGTCAATCGGAGGGACATCACTTCGTCCACTCCAACCTTGCACCATGATCCCTCTTCCATGCATATTCTAATGTGGAACGTGCGAGGTGCAGGAAGCACCACTTTTAGAAACCAACTTGTGCGATACGTCAACAACTACCATCCTGGTATTGTAATACTGGTTGAAACCAAAATAAGTGGTGATTGGGCCAATCAGATGTGGTCCAGTTTGCCTTTCAAGCATTACAAAATTCTTGACGCACAAGGTTTCAAAAGAGGGATTTGGGTACTATGGAATGATGCACAGGTGCGGTTGGAAAACATCTCCAGTGATTTTCAAGTCATTCATGCTACAACCAAGGTATTTCCAAATGATCCTCCTTGGCTTATTAGTGCAATTTATGCTAGCCCACATTTTGCAACTAGAAAAACTTTGTTGGAGAATCTTAAATTCGCTCATGATAATACAAATCTCCCCTGGTTTTGTATTGGTGATTTTAATGAATTGCTAAACTCATCTAATAAATTTGGAGGGAAACCTCTACTACATAGTAGGGCCTTCTTATTTAAACAATGTCTGGATTACTGTGGTCTCATGGATATTGGATTTTCTGGTCCAAAATTCACTTGGATAGGTAGGAGGAATAATGGTAGAATTGTTTATGAAAGACTTGATAGAGCCTTCTGTAATCATCCTTGGCGTGTCCTCTATGACAGTGCCTCTATTCTACATCTTCCACGTACTAGGTCTGATCATTGTCCTATTCTAGCTGATCTCAAACCCCATCATCTCATTCCTCAAAACAAAATCTTTCGTCTGGAAAAATTCTGGTTATATCACCCTTCCTTTCCTCCTCTAGTCGATTTAGCTTGGAACAATCCTGCTTCTTCTTTCACTCAAACCACCAGATTTTTTTACAGACCTGGTGCCTTCCTGGAGTAAATCCAATTTCAAAAATCTGTTCAAAACAAGAGGACCCTACTCAACAGACTCAAAGGTATTCAATATGCCCTTCAGATTCATCATTCTACATTCCTAGAACAATTGGAAATTGCCCTCCAAGCAGATTTCAATCTAGTTCTAAATCAAGAAAAAGATCTCTGGGCCATGAAGTCTAGGATAGATTACATTTGTCGGATAATCTCAGCTCAAAATTTCTCCAAACAATGGCTATCAATAGAGAAATAAGATCAAGATATCAAGCATTAGGGATGCTGGGTAATCGGATTCGATCCTCCAATCATCAAACAGGCTGTCCAGAAACACTTTGCTAATCTTTTTACTACAGATTTTGCTTGCAACTACTACGAGCCAGAACCTTTCCCTTTTTCATTCTCTGAGCTTACGCTAGAACCCTTGCCCATCTCACTTCTAAACCTTCTCCACAGGAAATAAAAAAGGTACTCTTGAACTCAAACCATACAAAGAACCTGGACTAGATGGATTGCACCCTTTCTTCTTTCAAAAGTTCTGGGAAGTAACCTCTCCATCTCTAATAAAACTGGTCAATGACTATTTTAATCTTAAACCTCTTCTCCCAGGCTTAAATAACACTCCTTTTTGCCTCATTCCAAAGGTGGAACATCCAAAAACTCTCAAACATTTTAGACCCATAGGCCTCACCAGTACTGCCTACAAAGTGTTGACTAAACTTATAGTCAATAGATTGAGGCCTCTCCTTTCAAGCTTGATTTCTCCTCTTCAAGCTAGTTTCCTTCCTAATAGAAGTTGCTTAGACAATATTCTGTTAGTGCAAGAAGCCTTGTTTAAAATGAGAAAAAAATATGGTAAGACTGGTTTATGTGCCATCAAAATTGATCTGGAAAAAGCCTTCAATAAATTGGAATAGGGAGTCATCAGAGAGGCACCTATGCATTTCGAAATCCCTTCCAACCTCACCAACCTTATTCGTCATTGCATATCTTCTGCTAGACTTGCTTTAACCTTCCATAGTCAAGTCACAGACTTCTTCACTCCGTCAAGAGGAATTAGGCAAGGAGATCCAATCTTGCCATACTTGTTCATTTTATGCATGGAGTTTCTAGCTCAAAAAATAGAACTCTTAGGTGCTGAGAAACGTTGGAAACCTTTAAGGTTTGGTAGGCTTGGTCTTACACTTTCTCACTGTTTCTATGCAGATGATGTTATTTTGTTTAGCCAAACTGACTTTAGCTCCATTCAAGCAGTTTAAGAGGCTCTCAATGACTTCAAGTCCTGACTTACCATAAATTATGAGAAGTCCAAAATCTTCTTCTCACCCACACCGCAAGACCAAATTGACATCACCTCCAGCATCCTTAATTTTAACACTACTGAGGACCTTGGATTTTATCTAGGCATTCCTCTTTCCTGTTCAAAATCTCCTGTTAGAAATTACAAATTTATCTTAGAAAAAGTCCAGAAAAAACTTCAAGGTTGGAAGACTAAACTACTCTCCTTTGCGGGGAGGAAAACCATTGTCCAACAAGCCATTTCAGCCATTCCAGCTTACTACACCCAAGGCCTTCCACTTCCTCAAAAAATTTGTCAAGCGATTGACAAAGAACAAAGAAAATTCCTTTGGGGCTCTACAGAAGAAAAAAGGAAAATTCATCTTGTCAATTGGGATAATATCACAAAAGCAAAACAACTTGGAGGTCTTGACTTAAGCAAACTTCTTTGATTAATAAAGCTGCAAAACCAAGCTTTGTTGGAACATCTCTCAAGAAAGTCAAAAGCCTTGGGTGAAAATTCTTAGAGGCAGTTATGTAGATGAGCACCTTTCTCAGGCAACTAGGAAACTCCAATTGAAGAACACTCAAGGCTCCATCAACAAAATGAGCTTAATGCAAGGTCTCAACTCTTTCAATGAGGGTATAATTTGGTCCATCGTGGATGGGCATACAAAATTTTGGGAAGACAAATGGCTGAAATTTGGTACTATAAGAAGTCAAATTCATGGACCTCTCAAGGAAGGAGAAGATGATCTAAGAGTCTCTGAACTCTTCTCGAACTCCTTCTCTTGGAATCTTGATAAAATATCCTTCCAACTTCCTGATCATATAGTGAAGGATATTAAGGGAATACCCAGGCAAGATTTAAATCCTTCCCCAGATTCTCTCAGATGGAATCCTTCAAGCAATGGAGAATACAATTCAAAATTAGCCTACTCTCATTGTCTTAACCTTTCTTCATCTCCTGTTGATTGTTCCAGTTTATCCCCTTCCAATTGGATTTGGAAAATTTCATCCTCCTCCAAAGTCAAGCACTTTCTTTGGCTTGCCAATCAAAATAGACTTCCTACTAAAGGTCTCCTAAACCATTTCAAAATAATCTCGGATCCCTCTTGCCCTTTCTGTGATGCTTTAGAAGACACAGAACATGTTCTTAGACACTGCCCTCTTGCTTCCTCACTTTGGCAGCAAATTTCCCTCCCTACTTGCCTATTGTCATCAACCTCGTCTTTCACCTCTTGGCTCAAAGAAGTCTGCACTTCTCTTATGCCTTCTCATTTCAATAACATTTCCTGGGGAACTATTTTCAATTTCAGTTGTTGGAATCTACGGCAAGCTCATAACTCAAAACTTTTTAACCATCCTCCTAGTGATCTAGTAAAATTATGCCTACATCTGGCACATGAGTTTTACCTCCTAAGTCCTTTGTCTCACCACTGCAGAACATTTAAGCAAGAGAAATTCATTAGATGGATTCCTCCTACTGTGAATGTTGCCAAGCTCAATACGGACAGCTCAGTCTCCAACTCTTCTTCATCAGCTGGAGTTGGTGGAATCTTACATGACTCTAATGGCCTCTGGATTGCTGGATTTGCTAGGAATCTAGGCTGCTGTTTTGTTCCACTAGCAGAATGTTGGGCTCTTAGAGATGGTCTTCAACAGGCCAAAAATCACGACATCACTGCTCTTGAAGTGGAACTAGATTCTGCTATTATTATCTCCTTACTTAACTCTCCTTCTTCTTTTTCTCATGAACTTTCCCCCATTCTTATTGATTGCAGGGAGCTGTTGATTACATTCCAGTAGGTTTGTTTGCACCATAGCTTCCGAGAAGCTAACAAATGTGCTGATGTTTTGGCCAATTGGGGAAGAAGTAATGGTGAAGACATTACTTATTTTGATGTTTGCCCTGATTTTGTAGCCCCCCACCTTTGGTATGATTTATGGGGTACTACTACCCCAAGGATGACTGTACTTAACTAAATTTCTAATATTTTGTATGTTTCCTTTCTTTTAATAGTATGTATCTCAATTTACCAAAAAAAAAAGAGTATCTCAATTTACCAAAAAAAAAAAAGAGTAAGTGCATCCCATAGATTTTGACCACTAAAATTACTATATTAGCCCTAATAATGTATAAAAGCAGCATTCTGAAAATTTTCTGCATAAATTGGGGCAAGAAAGCTAAACCAGCATAAGTGTTCAAATCAATAAGATGGTCATATTTCCTCCTTTGATTTGGTCAGAATTAATGATCAGATATTTTGATTATTTACTTTGTAGACAGCACCAAATCCTCCTTTCCCCAGCAAGTTAGTACTTGAAAAGTTATTTGTTGCTGCACTAATTACGCCAAAATCATACTCAGACTGCACTGCTTTTACCCCATCACCTTCTTCCAGCTCTTCACAATCCAAAACCAGAGAATACCAGAGTTAGTTTCAATGTTGCCCAATGGATGCATTTGTACAAAAGTGTCCTATATTTTACAATAAATGCATGATGTCCAAAGGAAAAAAAAATCAATGGCTTATCATGAACATTCTTCTTTCTGATTTTCTTGGATTCATACAGACAAAATTCAATCATGACAAATCTTGAAGATTGAATGTCCAAGCAGATAATATTAGATAGCACGGAAAAACATATCCAAAAACAAGTACTTTTTAGCTGTGAACTTTGAATCTCCAAGGAGATAATATTAGCTTGGTGGTGACAAAATCTAATATTGAACTTACCCTCAAATTTCTTTTCTTTCCTTTTTTTCCATTTTCTTAAGAAGAAAATGCAAAAACCCAAGAGCTACTCCACCTACAACACCAATGATGATAATGGTTGTGTTGTTGCCATGCTTTCCTGCAGGAGCAAGATTTTTC
Source organism: Gardenia jasminoides (assembly GCA_013103745.1). Lineage (NCBI taxonomy): Eukaryota > Viridiplantae > Streptophyta > Magnoliopsida > Gentianales > Rubiaceae > Gardenia > Gardenia jasminoides. Next base: position 30,332,859 of record CM023099.1, on the reverse strand, counting down.
CATTCTTAAATAAGCAACCAACAGCCAAAAAGTATTAATTCTTTTGGACTTTTGGAATGTAAGAAATGCCTGTTGGATCCTTAATCCAACGTTGGACTTATATGTAAATAATTATGTGTTGCGGTCAAAATAAAGTTAGCACATATAAAGTGATCTATTATGGCTTGGGCTTTAATGTATCTAATAGGGTGTGGACCTTTAATGTGTAGAGACTTAAGAGGATTTCCTATTTCAATGATGGGCTGAAATAGGGTTTCCAACAGGTAACAGGAAAGTTATCTATAAATAGGGTCATGGTCCCTGTGTCACACGCACCCGGCCATATTTTCTAGACATCCCATCCTCTAAAAATAATACCTAGAGAGAGACTAAAGGCTCCCTCAAGAGGAAGAGCGTGGGAAGGCCACCCCAAGATCTAAGGATTCGTCAAGTACTCAGTCAAGATGAATTCAGGTACGCTTCCGCTGTAGTACTTGTTGTAACTGTATTCAAATATCTGATATTGTGATCCTGGATTAAGTTCCAACGAGTGGTATCAAAGCACCCAATATCAGGTTTTGAATCTTTAAAATTTTGAATTTGGGTTTTTCGATTAATCGCATGAAACAAGGCATGAATCATGTTCTTTAGTTTCGGACTTGCGATTCTTGATTTGAATTCATATGCACCATGTATCGCATGAAATAAGGCATTAATATGATCTGCATAGCTTCCGTTGATGTTTCAATGAATTTTCGGAATAGTTGATTCACATGGAATTCAATCGTGGGACCCGCTTGAATTTTGTTTCATGGCTTTGAATTCATCCAGCATCACTAGGACCCGCATGGTTATGTTTCATGAATTTTGTTTCATGGCTTTGTTTTGGACTGATGCATGTGATAGGCCCCGCATGTTTCTTGGCTTTCATGACTATTAAATAATTGCTAAGGAATTCTTGGCTGAGGTTTGATGCCCGAACTATGCATGCGTAATGTTTAGGAAGTTTCTTTAATTAAAAATAATGGAATTCTTGAAAGTCATGGGACCCGCATATTTTCACTGTTACATGTTGGGGTTTGCTTTGTTGTTTTGGTTACCGAACTTATGGAACAAGAAAGTTTCTGTCATTCATATGGCTTTCAAGTTTCTTGTTATTCACCATGCATGGTTATATGGTTTCTTAAAGTACATGAAATTTCGTGAATTATTTAAGTCTTATAAAGTCCAAAAGGTTGGCCCACCAAACATATGGTCTTATAAAGCATTTATGAACTTTAATAAGTATTTGGGCTTAAATAATTAACCATTGGGCTCAAATTATGGATATGGATTTTTTATCCAATAAGTTTGACCCAATTGTAAGAGTTGACCAGAGTTGACCAAAGTTGACTTTGTTCAAAATTTAGTATAATTTTAAATTCAAATATTGGTAAAGTTGTTTATATATTTTGGGATGAATTAATTGAAACAACATGTCACCAAAGTGACCTCTCTTGTGGAAATTAATTTGTCTTAAAATATAATTAGTTGTGTATTTATAATTTTGTGAATATTAACCTCCCCAAAGGGAGATTAATATTTGACGAAATTATACGTGCACGGGTAGTAATGAACACGTGATAATTATTTGGATTTTACATGTAAATTATAAATCGGCCCAAAGGAAAATTTATTTTTTGACATGTGCTTATTGTCAATGTTTGTTATTACACCAAGATATTACTAAGAAGTTAATATTTTCGTCCAAAGACAAAATATTAATGGAATATCGATATCTTGAGATGGGGTTACCTTATTTGAATTTATAATTATTATTTGGATTATGGGAGCTTGTTTTAATTATATGTTGTTTTCCTTTTAGTTATGAATGATCCTGCAAATATCATGACTAGTATTAGCAATATTCCTTTATTAAATTGCACTAACTTCAAGTCCTGAAAGGAGAATCTCCTGATAGTTCTTGGAGTCATGGATTTAGACCTTACGTTAAGGGTTGATACTCCCCCACCACTTACAGATGTCAGTACCTCTGATGAAAAGAGGGATTTGGAAATGTGGGAGAGATCAAATCGCATGTGTCTAATGATCATGAAAAATCCATCTATGGGCTCAAGCAAGCATCTCAACAATGGTATTTTAAATTTCATCAAGTGATCATCTCGTTTGGCTTTGAGATGAATCTGGTTGATGAATGCATATACCATAAATTCTGTGGGAGCAAGTATATTTTCCTGGTATTGTATGTTGATGATATTTTGCTTGCCAGCAACGATATAGAATTGTTGCATGAAACCAAGAGATTTCTCACTAAGACTTTTGAGATGAAAGATCTTGGTGATGCATCTTTTGTGTTAGGCATTCAGATACATCGGGATCGTTCTCGAGGTATTCTTGGACTCTTACAAAAGGCCTATATCGAAAAAGTTCTCAGACGATATGGCATGCAAAATTACAAATCAAGTGATACCCCTGTGGCTAAAGGAGACAAATTTAGTCTCGATCAGTGTCCCAAAATGCTCTTGAGAAAATGGAGATGCAGAAGATTCCTTATGCATCTGCAGTAGGGAGTCTAATGTATCTTCAGGTATGTACGCGTCCGGATATTGCGTACATTACCGGGATGCTTGGTAGATGTTTAAGCAATCCAGGATTGGATCATTAGAAAACAACCAAACGAGTCTTGCAGTACCTACAAGGAACAAAAGACTATATGCTCACGTATCGGAGATTAGATAAGTTCGAGATCATTGGGTATACTGATTCCGATTATGTTAGATATCAAATACCTTGTTGTTAAAGAAAGAGTTCAGAGTGGACAGTTGTCAATAGAGTACATTGGTACAAACTCCATGATTGCGGATCCGCTTACTAAAGGATTGCCACCCAAGATGTTTCACGAGCACACTGCTCATATGGGTGTAATGGCATTAGATGATATTCAGTTTTAGTGGGAGTTTGTTATTTTAAATGCTCTTGAGACATTGATATTTTTCAGTTGTTTGTATTTAAGGATATTTCTGTATAAATAAAGTTTCAGTTTATTTCCACTCTGATTTTGGTATGGTTTGATCTCACAAAAGTTTAAAGTGGACCAGTTGGAAATAGGCATGTTAAGATCACATTACATGAAATTTCCATGCTACACATCCACATCATAATTCATGTCATTCAATTATATTAGCATACGTGACCATTGATGGGTCGAGTTATGAAAATTGTAACAAAGGTTACTTTGATCCTATGTTGGTGTAATTGATGGACGGAATTGGTTAGAAATACATTTTGGTTATGGCAGCAAATTTTGAGCTCATATGGTTATTTTGCAAAACATAATTATAGAGTTACACATATAGTCCAAGTGGGAGATTGTTGGATCCTTAATCCAACGTTGGACTTATATGTAAATAATTATGTATTGCAGACTGTCAAATAAAGTTAGCCCATATAAAGTGATCTATTATGCCTTGGGCTTTAATGTATCTAATAGGGTGTGGACCTTTAATGTGTAGAGACTTAAGGGGATTTCCTATTTCAATGATGGGTTGAAATAGGGTTTCCAACAGGTAACAGGAAAGTTATCTATAAATAGGGTCATGGTCCCAAGTCACACGTACCCTAGCTGTCATATTTTCTAGACATTCCATCCTCTAAAAATAATACCTAGAGAGAGACTAAAGACTCCCTCAAGAGGAAGAGCGAATACGTGTAGATCTGGAAGGCCACCCCAGGATCTAAGGATTCGTCAAGTACTCAGTCAAGATGAATTCAGGTACGCTTCCGCTGTAGTACTTGTTGTAACTGTATTCAAATATCTGATATTGGGATCCTGGATTAAGTTACAACAATGCCTCGTCCTCTAGTTTAATCCTCAATACCCACTCCACATCTCCACACACAATAAAAGAATCAATTGAAAAATGAACAAGACAGAGCTGATATTTTTATAAATAAGCAGCAAGTGACAGAGTTTTGACACCTTTTGTGGTTGGTTTGGGTAGAGATGGTGCTAGGGAGGGCGGCAATGATGATGGTCGTGGCGGTGGCCGGGGTGGCCTTGAAAGAATTACACGCTCATTGTAGAATGGGAATACCTCATACCAAAAACTGCAGCTTGGTCCAACGACCCTGGCTCCCTCTGTGCCATAACAGCATTGTGACAGGACTTGTAAAGCCCATCCAAGGCAAAGATTGCAATCTCCGGCATCTATGTCAGGTGTGCATTGCATCAGTGCATAGATGGTGATATTGCTAGCACTCTTTCTTTTCCCTGCAGCAAACTTGAGTGAAGAATCTGCAACTGTTTGATCTTGAAGACTGTTTGTCAAATTACTCAGGTCCTGATTGAATCTGCTCAAGTTTGAAGGAACCACTGAACTCTGGAGATTGAAACGCGGTCTAGTACTCATGTTACCAAAAAAGTTCTTGTTTGAATATCTTATCATGCAAATAGTATACCATCCAATTGCCTCCTTTTGATTAGGACACAATTCTAGGATCAAATTAGTAGCATCATTAACACAAGTTTCACAATCTTGAAAACTAGCATCTCCTCTGCAGAGCACAAGTGCATATGCTCTGTCAGGATCTTCACCGATGGAGGAATTGTAGAATCCATAGGGATTAACATTAGTAGAAAGGGATGAAAGAAGGGTGTTCAAATTGGCCTGGTATTTGCTGTTTTTTGTGTAATTGCCTATGTTATTTGAACACAAATACTGTGTGAAATCTGGTGCGGCAACAGTAAGGCCAAACAGAGTTGCGAGCACGAAAAAGACTGACAAAATTGTACAATCTTTGGAAGATGCTCCATGATCCATGTCCAAAGCATCAGATTTCAGAAACAAGAAGAAGATGCATATCTGAGCATTAATGAGTTGCTTGACTCTGATGCTCAAGTAAACGCACAGATGAGTGCCTTGCTTCGTTTAGTCTTTTATCATTAGAATGGCCACTTCGGTTCATAAAAACTTTTAGAACTAATTACCCTTGGCACCCTTCATAATTTTATTAATTTGCACATTGCACTGTAAACTTCATTGTGACACTTTCATTGCACCACAAAATTATCGGAATGGCCCTAATGTATTTTTTTTTTTTAAACTTTGGATGATTTATAATGATTTTCAGCATTGAGAAAGAAATGTCACGTGTGATGTATTGGCATGTAGTGTTCATATTCTTTCACTCATTATATATGAGATAGTAGTAATTTGAGACGAATTAAAAATATTAAAGTTCAAAAAATCAAGTTGCAGTAAAATGTGATAGTAATCTATTTGGAACGTGACTTGCACTATGAAAAAACTAAACGGCACAAGAAAATCCTTGAAAACATGAGGGATGCAAAGTGGATTACTCCAAATATTTAAGGTGCCAAGACAATCCAATTTTATATTCTTCTTATTATTATTAACTACTTAAATATCCAACCGTATATTTAAGTATCCAACCATTCGGAATAGAAAAAGAAAGAACTAATCACAGCATATTGACTTTATGGTAATTCGACAGCTCTATTGTGTGTGGGATGGGAAATAATTTGTAGGAATTGCCTAACAAATTTCTTACAGTATGAACATAATTCGATCAGATTCGAGATAGGTATGGTTGGTCTCAAATGCAATTGACTCTTTTCATGATTTAATGTACAATTACATAACTTTTGTTATACCTCAAGAAATACAATAAAGTTATGTGAATGTACACCAAATCATGAAAAAAATGTATAACAACACCAACCACACCCATAGCACTTAAAGCTAACCCTACCTGGCCAAACAATACCTCCATCATGGCTTGAAATCTTTTAGAATTAGGTTGGAAAACGAACAAATTGACCATGCTGATAGATGGCAACAGCTATATGCCATATACAAGCTCTAAGTACCCATTGAAACATCTCCAACTCCTTGCTCTTGACTAAGTTCTTGTTTTGTCTTCTTCTGAGTGAAGTAAGTACGTGTAAAAGAGCCACCACATATTCCAGTTCGGGTCCAAACTTTGCCTTCCATGACATATTTGAGACTCTGAAACTCATCCACTTTTCTCTGGCCTTGGACTTTCTCTCTTTGGTACTGTTGAAACTTGTTACAGCATTTATCTCTCCCTTTCATTTTTCTTCAACCATAATTCAACTAAAAAAGTAAAAACCAAAACAACAAGAATTCTTGCAGAAGAGCATTATGCAATGATTTTATGTATTTCCTTCTAGAGTATAAAGGCTTAAATGCATGTGGAAATTAGAAAAAGAACATCAGAGCACATTCAAATTACCAAAAGGGTCTTCTTCTCTGAACACACCATGTTACCTTTTTCATTTTATCAAAAGAACTAATAGTTGGGCTCCAATTAACGTGTGCCCCAGATAAACTCTACAATGAATGCATCCATGTTCAATCAATCAATTGAGGAGTAGATGACTTTTATTGCAAGTGCGGGGACCTAATGGCTGCTTTTCTGGTATTTAGGAAGATGGCTAGAAAGAATGTTGTTTCTCGGAATGCAGTGATTTGAGGTGTGATTTTCAATGGCAATGTAAAACCCGTAAATTTTATCACTATTTTATTATTATTATTATTATTAATTATCATTATTATTAATTATCATTTTAATCAATAGTAAAAGTAAAATAAGAGGGTAGGGGTAAAATCCCTGTAACAAATGGATAATGGATAAGGTGAGATAAAATAATAAAAATTAATAATATCATAACTCCCCGCTATGTAGCCAGTTGGGAGAGAAGAGAGAAAAAGTAGGAGAATGGTGTCAGGTGATAACTTCCCAAACACTCACCAGAATAAAAGAAACCTACGTGACTTTCTATTCCCCAATTTTCCTTCTGCCAGAAAACACCATTGTAGAAAGTGTCAGAGAGGAGAACATAGGTGACCAGGCAGGACATCAACTAGACGCGACAGGCACGCGCACACAACCCGATAAGTCTTCCTAAACGAGCTTAAGATTTCATTGGTTTTAGCGTAAATTATTATATTAAATTACTTTTATGTTACTTCTATGACTAGTCAATTCATGTTTGCCTAGCAAATAAGAAGTTGTGGGGTTAAAATGCATGAATGTACAAAAATCTAGTCTAGATTGAAGGACTGAAATGTGGGAGAAGATGAATTATAGGGCTGGAACGCAGATATGGAAACTTGTGGGGAAGGAAAAAAAAAGAAAAAGGAAACAATCAGACGCTGAAGCAAGCTTCAGCGCCTGAACATGGAAGCATGAGGGTCAATGACCCTCCGCATGGCAGCAAGGTCGCCGGCCTTGCCAGCGACACGCCTTCTAGCAGCGACCGGCCATGGCTAGCCAGAGGCAGCAAGCCTCAGCCGCAGCAAAGCAGCGGCCATGGAGAAAATTGCAGCGGCTCCTCAGCAGCTACAACAGTAAGACATGGCGCAGCGGCTATTGCCGCCGCCGCCAGAATAAAGAGACCGGCAGCTTTTGCCGCTGGCAATGGAGAAAGAAAGAGATGAAGGTGGTGGCGCAACTAGAAACTAGGGTTTTGGATTTTTGTTAAAGAGAGAGAGAGAGAGAGAGAAAGAGAAGAAGAAGAAGACCCGTTTGCCTTTCGGGTCAAGAAACGGGTTAAGGAGATGGGTCGAAAACCGGGTCGGGTTTTTGGTTTGAAAATGGGTCAAATAACCCTTGCGGGTTGGACTTGGATTTGGGCTGGACCGACATCTTTGTGGGTTAAAAACTTGGGTTTGATGAATTAAAATGTTAGGCTGATTTATTAAATGAACTTTGGGCCTAACCTGGTGACTAAGGAAGAGGAAGGCTTTTGGGCTCGGTTGGGCTTAGTTAACCAAATAAACGATGGGCTGGTCATAAAACTTAAGTTAAATAAACTACAAAGATCCCAACCTTAATTAGATAAGCCCAAGACTTTTTTTAGGAAAGTCCATGTCTTAAAACCAAAGACAATTAAGAAATTGACCCAATACAAATATAATTGTAAGACTAATGTGAAATACGTAATAATTAGGCAAAGGAGAAATTAATCAATTATTAACAATGGATAAAAATAGATAGATAAATGATTGATTAATTAACTATTAATAATAGCTAATCAATTAAGTAACTAGTTGATAATAATTAGATAAAAGAATAATTAAGCAATTAATTAATAACAGATAATTAAAATAAATAGATAAATGGTCAACTAATTAATTATTAATAGTGGATAATTAAGTAAATAACTAGTGGATGTTAATTAAGTAGAGGGATAATTAATTTAGCATTTAGTTAACAATAACCATGTAAATGAATAATTAATTAATTATTAATACTAAAATTAATTACTTCAATGGAAATAAGTGGATAAATGATTAATTGATTAGTTATCAATAATCGATAATTAGATAATTATTTAGTTAATAGTAACTAAATAAAAGAATAATTAATTAAGTAAATAATTAGTAATCCTAAGTTAAATGGGTAAGTAATTAATTAGTTAATAGAAATTAGACAATAATTGATTGATTAACTAATTCTTAATGATAGAAAGACGGTTAATTAATTAATTAATCATGATTAGTTAAATAATTAACTGGGTAAATAAAGGGTTTTGTTTTAGGGACTTTTTTCGAAATTCCATTGTAGTTTGGCCAGACGTGAATCATGGATTTTTTTTTAAGAAATTTGATGCACGTAGATTAACAACTAATTAGGATACTTATATATTCATTTTGGGTGTAACGCCAGTGATTGAGAATCAAGGTTATCTTCACGAGCAGTTCATTCAAGGTAGGTGGTGCTTACCCTCTGTATTTTCAAGTCACTATATATGAATTTTTGTTTTCAAGTACTGCTTGTTTTTATAAAGTTCTCAAGTAAATATTTTTTCTTTTATAAGTTCTATTTTTGCAAGTTCATGTTCTTATATGAAAAGTGGATCATGTAATTTAATTTGAGATGTTTTATACGCAACATATGAGTGGCATGTTTTATGAAATGAAAGAACTATGCATGTGACATGTGAAATGGATTTTTAGAGCTCTACACGACCATGGAATTAACGGTAGGGACTATAGTCTTGATCATGTAAGCGGTCATGGCAGTTCGGTATAGAACCCGACCAATTGACCTAGTCATGGCAGTTCGGTATAAAGCCCGGCCGATTGACTCATGTCATGTCATGTGACCAATTGGTAATCATGAAACTCATTGGTCGCCCTCCTAGAAGGGGTTTATTCTCTAAGTTGAGTACTCAGTAGCCGGACATTATATGTACTTGTATGAGTTTACGTGAATGTTTTAACACCTTGATTTTAAGCATGATTATGTCTCCATGTATCCCAAGTAACAATTACCACTCTCTTTTGTTACACACGTACATTTCTTAAATTACTGATGATTTGTTCTGCATGGGATGTATGTGAAAATGTTTTGCTATGAAAATAAAGAATTGCATGATCCGATAGAGACGTAGTACTATCTACTGGGCGATTATCGCTCAACCCATGTTTTAACATTTTGCAGATCTTGAGGATTATGAGATAGAGTACATCGAGGAGCCAGAGGACGACTTCTACTAGTACATGTTAGATAGGGTTTAGTAGTTTAATTTCAGTTAGTTTATGTTTCTTGTGTCTGTATAGGACTATAGTTATCTTAAGGATTGAATAGGTTGAACTCATCAGAGTGTGATGTATTTCTAATTGAATGTACCGTACTATGGATGTTTGTTTGTTTTACCAAATTAAATCAGTAGATAGTTTGTATGTAGCCTTATATTCTCTGAGAGTTGTTGGAGGGTACGGCGAATGTCTCGTGCCTGGCACATGCGGGTTAGGGGCGTGACATTTTTTGTGGTATCAGAGCTCAGGTTATGATTGACTGGGAAGAACTGCATTAGGAGTTTAAATTGACAAACTTATACTTATACTTTGAGACAAAATTAATACTAATGGTGTGTTATAATTTTGTAGGAAAATGGTCGATCTAGTGCATGGCGAGAATGAGCACTATAACTACCCAGTCCATGTGTCAGGATGTGACGTGGCCCGACTTCGAAAGAAGCAAAGGTTTTACCGAGACCTGTACCTCAAGGAATTAGAACGAGCCACAAATAAAGTCAGGAAGGCGCACGCATTAGCGGACCGGGTGATAGATCAGACCCATGAAATAGCCACACTAATAGCCTCGAGAGAGCGTATGAGACAGAGTAGGGATGCTCTATAGGTAGAGGTTCTCCGCCTTCAGGAGGGGGTTAACAAATTGAGGGAGAATAGGGACCAACAGAAAATATGGGCCAACACGTGGTTAGAAGGATTTAATGAGACAAACCATCAATTGGAGGAGCAACATGCTGCGTATCAGGCATTAACCATTAAGTATGAAGAGAGGAGGCAGCGTGTGACAAATTGGATGGATGATTACCTACCACTTGCCCCTGACATGCCTGGATGGGCACAATTATGACCTGATAGTGATGCGGAAATAGAGAGTGACCCGGAGGAAGATCCAATAAAGGAAGACCCCATAGAGGATGAGGCCATAGTGGATGATCTAGAGGAAAATGAGGCCGCAAAGGACAGTGACGCTCCTTCAGGGGATGAGAAGTAGGAGAATTAAGAAAGTTCAATGTTATGCATTTTATTTTATGAGTGTTAAGCAAGTAGGTCTCTTAGATTAGTTTGATAGTAAGTTCAGCTTTGATGTTAGGTCAAATTAGAATGGGTTCAGACGCGATGTGCGTTGGAATCTAAATAGGAATAAGATTAGGGTTCTTGGACATGTAGTTGGATTTTAGAATTTTTCTTCTTTCGAGATGTTTATTGAGTTGTTTGTTGTTCATTTTCGTTATGTATTTTCGCAATGATAATGCAAAAAAAAATCTTTTTATAACCAACTTTCATTAATATATACGCACATATTTATTTATATACCCACATATATATATACACACTTAGATGACAATCGATCTCACCTTAATTGAGATCATTTTATTAATTTAGGACATGGCACCAAACACTAGGCGTGGGGGAAACTGACGAAGTGGTCATCAGGACGAGAATGTCGGGAGCAATCATGGTAGTGGGGGTGCAAACCAAGGAAGCGGGGCCGATGGTAATGAACCCAATGGGAACCCCCCTTACATGATGGTACCTACGGAAATGATAGCGGCTTGGACGGGGATAGCCCAAGCACTGCAGTGGCAAGCCTAGGCCCAAGCAATGCTGGCTCAAACCTAAACTACCAATGCACAAACTCATGGACAACGGGGGGGACTCATTTCTATTATGAGAAAATGAAAAGAGTCCATGTACCTACTTTTGATGGAACCCCTGACCTTGATCTAGCAGAGAAATGGTTGGATGAAATTGAGAATAATTTTTTGCTACTAGAAGTGCCTGAGGGAATGAAACACCTCATAATTAAGCCCTTCTTGGTAGGTGAGGCCAATAAATGGTGGGCAACTATTGAACCAACCATTACTCCCCCAATTAGTTGGGTAAAATTCAAAGAGGAATTTCTTAAGTACTTCTTCTCTCCTGCGGTTAGGATGCAGAAGATCGACCAGTTTGAAAACCTGAAACAAACCCCTGGAATATCGGTAGTGCAATATTCGAATAAGTTTATTGCCTTGGGAAGATTTGTACCATCTACAATGGCGGATCCAAAACTCAAGAAGTACAAATTCATACGTGGACTAGTGAGTCGCATTCAGACTAAGGTAAACACCTCCCATACCCCTACATTTGACGATGTATTGGATGCTAGTGTCAAGGCAGAAGCTGACTGTAAGAGGCTAGATGAGGAGGATAGGAACAAGAGGCCGAGACCTGGGAGTGATCTTGCTGCGGCTGGGGCACTGAAATTAGGCGGTCAGTTCTGATTGATAAAGAAGAATCGGGGACCAATCCCGGGTCCAGTTATAGGGAGGACCTTCCCACAATGTAAGACCTGTGGAAAGTGGTATCTGGATGAATGCCATCTTAGGATCGGGGCATGTTTTGAATGTGGGCAACAAGGACACATGGCAATGAATTGCCCAAACAAGAAGAATGATGGAGAGAAGAGTGGCGGTTCCTCCGGTAGTAAACCAAAGGTCAATGCGAGGGCGCATGCTATGACGGACTTTGAGGTGGAGGTACCGGATGACGAAGTCACAGGTACACTTCTAATCAATTCTGTACCAGCGTATGTGCTATTTGATTGTGGAGTTAGTCATTCATTCGTTGCTAATAAATTTGTTAAGCACCTGTGCATGCCTTCTGAATGGATGAAACACCCCTACCGAGTGGCTGCTCCTGGTGATAAAATTCTGCTTTCTCATGTTAAGTACCCAAACTGTGGTATAGGAATTAAAAATAGAAGGTTAGAAGTGGATCTAGTACAGATCAATATGAGTGATTTTGTTATCATTTTAGGGATGGATTGGTTAGTTGGGCATTATGCACAAATTGATTGTAGGAGGAAGAAGGTACTTTTCGCTGATCCTGATGAGAGACACTACTCGTATCAGGGCAACACTAATGAGAGAAAGATTCGTAGAATACCACTCCTATCCGCCATGCAGACATATAGAGCATCAAGGAAAGGTTGTGAGGCTTATTTGGCTTATGTGGTAGATACGAAGAAAGAAGAGCCAACATTAGATAAGATTCCGGTGGTAAAAGATTTTCCTGATGTGTTTCCGGATGACTTACTTGGATTACCACCAGATAGGGAAATAGAGTTTGAAATTAATCTCGTTCCAGATGCCTCACCCATATCTAAGACCCCTTATAGGATGGCTCCTGCTGAACTGAAAGAACTCAAGGAGCAGTTGCAGGAATTATTAGACAATAAATTCATCAGGCCTAGCTTCTCACCGTAGGGTGCGCTCGTATTATTTGTTAGGAAGAAAGATGGTAGTTTGAGATTGTATATTGACTACTGGGAGTTGAATCGAGTCACGGTGAAGAACAAATAGCCCTTCCCTAGGATCGACAAATCTTTTTAACTAGTTAAAAGGAGCAAAGGTGTTCTCTAAGATAGATTTGAGATCAGGGTACCACCAGTTAAAAATTAAGGCGGGAGATGTTCAAAAAAGTGCCTTTCATACCAGATATGGGCATTATGAGTTCCTAGTCATGCCTTTTGGGTTAACTAACGCCCCTGCTACCTTTATGGATCTGATGAATAGGGTGTTCAAACCCCAATTAGACTGATTTATTGTGATATTCATTGATGATATTTTGATATGCTCCCCGGATGAAGAGACTCACGCTGAACATCTTAGGGAAGTTTTAGAATTCTAAGAAGAGAGAAATTGTATGCAAAGTTTAGCAAATGTGAATTTTGGTTGGAGAGCGTTGCCTTCTTAGGACATGTGATATCGGCTTAAGGGGTGTTAGTAGATCTGAAGAAAATAGAAATGATAGTAGATTGGCCACAACCCACTAATGTGACAGAGGTAAGAAGTTTCTTAGATTTGACTGGATACTATCGAAAGTTTATAGAGGGATTCTCTACTATTGTGGTGCCTCTAACTAAGTTGACTCAAAAAAGGGCAAGGTTTGAATGGTCTGATGAATGTGAATCGAGTTTTCAGAAGTTAAAGAAAAAGTTGGTATCCGCCCCAGTGCTTACCCTACCATCTGGAATTGAGGGATTTGTAATTTATAGTGATGCCTCCAAGAATGGGTTAGCTTGTGTTCTGATGTAAAATAAGAGGGTAATCGCATATCCTTTCCGTCAATTGAAACCGTATGAGCAGAACTACCTTACACATGATTTGGAGCTGGCAGCGGTAGTTTTCGTGTTAAAAATACGGAGACATTATTTATATGGGTGCAGTGTTAAGTCTTCACAGATCATAAGAATCTCAAGTATCTATTCACCCAGAAAGAGTTGAACATGAGGCAGAGAAGATGGTTAGAATTGATTAAGAATTATGATCTAACCATTAGTTATCATCCGGGCAAAGCAAATAAGGTTGCTGATGCGCTTAGTAGGAAATCAAAAGGTCTAAGGGAACTCTCAGTGGAAGAATAGTTAGAGGGTTCTGAGATAGAGATGGTGGATTCCACTCCTGTAGTGTTAGCTGTGTGAGGACCCGAAAATTTTATTTTTATTTGACCTATTTATTTAATTAATTATGTAATTTCTCTGAATACTTGTTTTACTTGTTTTAAATCATTTTAATTGCATTTACATCAAACATTACCTCATTTTATTTTAAAAACTATTTTTAAACATTAATTTGATTTTTCTGTCACTTAATTGTGAAAAACGAATATGGACACATTTTTAGAGGTAGAAATTCGGGAAATGAGTGAAGCGGCACTGGAGTGTAAGATGATCACCTGAAGGTTAGAAATGTAATCTAGTGACTAGAGGTGAATTAAAAAGAGTGATTATCATTAGGGTTTTGAAACCTTGATTAAGAATTGGATTAACCTCCTCAAATCTAGAATTTTAACGAGCCACTATTTCTTCCAACTAATTTCCTCCAGTTCACTTAAAATTTTTCTTTTCTTTCCCCACTCCTAATCGAGATTTACTCCTTAATCTCAAGCCAAATGAGGCAATTAATTTTTGCTCCAAATTGCTAATTAAGTTCACTATTCAAGGGTGGACTTTTGAGGTTAAAGACAAGACTTGTGTCTTGTCGTTCCTTTCCCATTTACTCTTCAAGAAAATTGCTCAAAAATTATTTCATCTCTCTCCCTCTCTCACCCGAACTCCCCTTCCCTTCTTCCCTTAAATTTTCAGCAATTTTCTTCCATCAAATCCTCTACAAAAATCACCCACAACCTTCATCAATCCTTACTTGAGCTTGAACTTGGTGGAGGAGCTTTGAGGGGAAACACTTGGAAGCTCTAGCTTAGCATCATTCTTGGAGTTTAGTCATCATCTAAGAGGAGGTAAAATTTTAGAGACTTCCTCCTTGTACATTCTTGAAGGTTCTAAGCATGAAGATAGGTTTTGGGTTGTTGAAAGGTTGATGAAACCTTGACTTATGTCATTTATGAGATTGTATTTGCTAAGTTTCATTGAATTGTTTTGTTGGTTTAAGTTGTTGTGTGGGCTCTTGGATTCCTACTAGCATGTAATATTGTTACTTAGCATGATAATGCTGTATTGTGTGTGATTATATGTAAATTGAGTAGTTGAGTATTGGTGGAAAACCTCAAGGAAGAACCGGCTTGAGGAAAAAATTTTGGGGGTGAATTTTCTGATTTTTGGTTTAATTTCATGGCTGTATTTTTGGCTAGTTTAAGGGCTGAATTTGATGTTTAAATGTTGATTGTTAAGCTGTTATTTTTCCCCCACAAAAGCCCTTCAAGAGTTGTTGCAATTAGGGTTGCCAAGTTGGAAGTAAAATCTGGAAAATTGGGGCATATACTGCCCGAATCTTTATGGGATTAATTTGTGATAATTTTGTTAAGGAATGCTAATACTAGCTTAGGGTCGAAATTTAGGTCAAATGGTACTAGTATATGTTGATCATGAGAGAATAGAAGAGGAGGAATTAAACTTCACTGGTTTGAGCAGTTTCAATGAGCGAACTTTGGGCACGTAGAAAACTGTCTTCCCATTCGAATTTTTGGTTGAAATTTGGTATGGACCTAGAATATATATGGAAGTATTAGTGTACGAAATTTGGTAATATTTGGACAAGAAACCGTCACTCAAACAAGGTTTGAAATCCTGCCCTGTAAATTCGATTCCAGAAAATTCAGTCTTGTGAACCTGCCATGTTTGAACCATTATAATTTCTTGCTCGAGTGTCAGAATTGAGTGCCGTTGGTGGTGTTTCAAACTTCTTACATAGTTCGCTATAAATTTGAATGGCCAATTAATTTTCTGTAATTTTTGGTGAATTTTCAAAGTGGGCTGGTCGACCAACCTGACGTGCCCTGTTTTGATACTGTAGCAGTTTCTTTCTCGAAAATTTGGGCTATTTCTGCCCAGAATTTTAACTGGGTGTCTTCTGTAAAACTTTATAACTTTCAAAGAGGTTTCCAACGGTATGAAGTGTGTGAAATTTGGACTTATATAACTCAAGTTGTGATTTTTCAAAGATTTCTGCCCAAGTAGGAAGTTGAACAAATTTCCAGATTTGAACTTGAAAACCTGGACACTTTATACACTTGGAAACTGACCTTTCCATGGGATTTTATGGCTGAAACTTGACAATATTATATTCTATATATATAAGAGTATGTGTACCAAATTTGGTGTCAATCCAATGTGTATTCGACCTCCAAATGATTTACCAAAATCGGCCCTGTGAATCTGGAAATCTGCTTTGTCAGGCAGCCTGTCCTGTTCTGTTCTAACAACTGTCATTTCGCGCTCGAGAGTTGAAATTAAGTGCCATCAGTGGAATTTGAAAATAGACTCAAAGAACTTTCTAACGGTATAACCCTTGCACACTAAATCCATTCCTACGAGCTACAGTGATTCTTGAAAGTTGACTGAAAATTCTGCCTATTTTCCTGGATTTTGTCTCAGCAGCCATTTAATCTCCAAAATTTACTTCCCTGTTTTGGTAATTTGTGTTTGATGTTTTTTCACAACTTTTAGAGGGTTGAATCTAGTTTCCCATGGCTCAAGCCTCGCCCAATTCCGATGTGTAAAACTTTAGTTATAAATTTTCTTTGAAAGTGCCAATTAGTGGAACTAGTTATCTAAATTTCAAATGCACTGCTTAGCATACCAACTCGCTTGGACTGGTTAGTGATTAAAAATTGTCCTCAGGTGATCAAAGTTTCCTCGAGGAAGGACCTGCGGAAGTGTAATCCGCCCGTGCGAACAATTACTTGCTTTTTTGATTTGGTGAGTGTTCAAGTGCATGTTTATTTGCTTTAAATGAATGTTTGAATTGATATTTGGGATTTAGTAGTGAGTCCCGGCGAGAGTTGGGCAGACGGTCCGCCAAACCCCTTTGGTTCACCTTTGGGGAAGATGGGGCTATCACAAGCTGCTCTAGTACTCACGCCCATATTGATAGATAGGATCAAGGAAGTACAAATTGAGGATGAGGAGTTGGCTAAAATCTTGGATAAAGTTAGGGTTGAATCCTTTGATGGGCTTGAACTAAAGGACGATAGCAGTTTATGGAAGAACGGTAGGTTGTGTGTACCTAGGGATGAGGGGTTAAGGCGAGAAATATTGAAGGAAACCCATAGTTCAAGATTCTCGATACACCCGGGTGGGACAAAAATGTACCGAGACTTGAAAAGGAACTATTAGAGGAATGGAATGAAACGGGAGATAGCGGAGTATGTGGCTCAGTGTTTGGTATGCCAACAGGTCAAAGCTGAGCATCAAAGACCTACTGATCTATTGCAACCCTTGGAGATTCCCCAATGGAAGTGGGAACATACAACAATGGATTTTGTTGTAGGACTGCCTCGCACAGTTAGAGCTAACGACACGATTTGGGTTGTTGTTGATAGGCTCACAAAGTTTGCTCATTTCCTGCCAATACCGAATGGATTAGCAATGGAAAGGTTAGTAGAGAGATATGTAGAAGATGTTGTGTGTCTCCATGGTATTCCTGTAAGTATAGTATCGGATCGAGATCCGAGATTTACCTCTAGATTCTGGTCAACTTATTAGAGGGTCATGGGAACGGATCTGAGATTGAGCACGGCTTTCCATCCCTAAATGGATGGGCAGTTAGAAAGAACCATTCAGACACTCGAGGACATGTTGCGAGCATGTGCCTTAGATTTCTCGGACAATTGGGATAAGTTAGTGAAGTTAATGGAATTCTCATATAATAACAGTTACCATAGTGGAATTGGTATGGCACAATTTGAGGCGTTATATGGGAGGAAATGTAGGTCTCCATTGTATTGGGATGAAGTGGGCGAAAAACTAATCACTGGCCCCGATTTGGTTGAGAGAACTCTTGAGAAAATCAAGATCATTCGAGAAAGACTGAAGGTGGCTCAGGATCGAAACAAGAGTTGGGCGGACCTAAGAAGAAAACCATTAGAATTTCAACCAGGAGAGAAGGTGTATCTAAAGGTATCACCTACAAAGGGAGTAATGAGATTTGGAAGGAGTGGCAAACTAAGCCCACGGTACGTAGGTCCTTACGAAATTCTAGACAAAGTTGGGACATTAGCCTATCGATTGGTTCTTCCGCCAGCTTTGTTAAGAATACACAACGTTTTCCATATTTCCCAATTGAGGAAGTATGTACCAGACCCAAGCCATATTCTAGAGGAGCAACCCATTGAAATAAAGGAGAACTTGTCAATAGAGGAAGTCCCACTGAGGATCGTAGATTGAAAGGATCAAGTTCTAAGGAGAGAGACGATACCCTATATTAAAGTACAATAGACAAATCATACACCGTGAGAAGCAACGTGGGAACTGGAAGAGGACATGAGGAGTAAATATCCATACCTCTTTGACCAAGGTACGTAAGTTTCGAGAACGAAACTTTTTGTAAGGGGGGTAGAATGTAAAACCGGTAAATTTTATCACTATTTTATTATTATTATTATTATTATTATTAATTATCATTTTAATTAATAGTAAAAGTAAAATAAGTGATAAGAGGGTAGAGGTAAAATCCCTGTAACAAATGGATAATGGATAAGGTGAGATAAAATAATAAAAATTATTAATATCATAACTCCCCACTACGTAGTCAGTTAGGGGAGAAGAGAGAAAAAGTAAGAGAAGTGGTGTCAGGTGATAACTTCCACAAACACTCACCAGAATAAAAGAAACCTACGTGACTTTCTATTCCCTCTTTTTCCTTCTGTCAGAAAACACCATTGTAGAAAGTGTTAAAGAGGAGAACATAGGTGACCAGGTAAGACATCAACTAGACGCGACAGGCACGCACACACAAGCTGGTAAGACTTCCTAAACGCGCTTAAGATTTCATTGGTTTTAGCATAAATTGTTATATTAAATTCTTTTACGTTACTTCTATGACTAGTCAATTCATGTTTGGCCTAGGAAATAAGATTTTGTGTGGTTAAAATGCATGAATGTACAAAAATCTAGTCTAGATTGAAGGACTGAAATGTGGGAGAAGGCTAAATTATAGGGTTGGAACGTAGATATGAAAACTTGTGGGGAGAAAAAAAAAAGAAAAAGGAGACAATCAGGCAAGCTTGGTGAACAGGAGGGTCAATGACCCTCAAATGCTTGCCTTACTCTTCTATGAGTGTACCATGGCCGCCAGAAGTAAAAGCAAAAACCATGGAGAAAATGACTCCCTCGACTATGATAAGACATAGCCGCCATGAATAAAGAGACCGGCCTTTTGTAATGGAGAAAGAAAGAGATGAAGGTGGTGGCGCAACTAGAAACTAGGGTTTTGGATTTTTGTTAAGAGAGAGAGAAGAAGAAGAAGACCCGTTTGCCTTTCGGGTCAAGAAACGGGTTAAGGAGATGGGTCGAAAACTGGGTCGGGTTTTTGGTTTGAAAATGGGTCAAATAACCCTTGCGGGTTGGACTTGGATTTGGGCTGGACCGACATCTTTGTGGGTTAAAAACTTGGGCTTGATGAATTAAAATGTTAGGCTGATTTATTAAATGAACTTTGGGCCTAGCCTGGTGACTAAGGAAGAGGAAGGCTTTTGGGCTCGATTGGGCTTAGTTAACCAAATAAATGATGGGCTGGTCATAAAACTTAAGTTAAATAAACTACAAAGATCCTAACCTTAATTAGATAAGCCCAAGACTATTTTTAGGAAAGCCCATGTCTTAAAACCAAAGGCAATTAAGAAATTGACCCAATACAAATATAATTGTAAGACTAATGTGAAATACGTAATAATTAGGTAAAGGAGAAATTAATCAATTATTAACAATGGATAAAAATAGATAGATAAATGATTGATTAATTAACTATTAATAATAGCTAATCAATTAAGTAACTAGTTAATAATAATTAGATAAAAGAATAATTAAGCAATTAATTAATAACAGATAATTAAAATAAATAGATAAATGGTCAACTAATTAATTATTAATAGTGGATAATTAAGTAAATAACTAGTGGATGTTAATTAAGTAGAGGGATAATTAATTTAGCGTTTAGTTAACAATAACCAGGTAAACGAATAATTAATTAATTATTAATACTAAAATTAATTACTTCAATGGAAATAAGTGGATAAATGATTAATTGATTAGTTATCAATAATCGATAATTAGATAATTATTTAGTTAATAATAACTAAATAAAAGAATAATTAATTAAGTAAATAATTAGTAATCCTAAGTTAAATGGGTAAGTAATTAATTAGTTAATAGAAATTAGACAATAATTGATTGATTAACTAATTCTTAATGATAGAAGGAGGGTTAATTAATTAATTAATTATGATTAGTTAAATAATTAACTAGGTAAATAGAGGGTTTTGTTTTAGGGACTTTTTCCGAAATTCCATTGTAGTTTGGCCAGACGTGAATCATGGATTTTTTTTTTAAGAAATTTGATGCACGTAGAATAACAATTAATTAGGATACTTATATATTCATTTTAGGTGTAACGCCAGTGATTGAGAATTAAGATTATCTTCACGAGCAGTTCATTCAAGGTAGGTAGTGCTTACCCTCTGTCTTTTCAAGTCACTATATATGAAATTTTGTTTTCAAGTACTGCTTGTTTTTATAAAGTTCTCAAGTAAATGTTTTTTCTTTTATAAGTTCTATTTTTGCAAGTTCATGTTCTTATCTAAAAAGTGGATCATGTAATTTAATTTGAGATGTTTTATATGCAATATATTATGTTTGAGTGACTTGTTTTATGAAATGAAAGAACTACGCATGTGACGTGTGAAATGGATATTTAGAACTCTACATGGTCATGGAATTGACGGTAGGGACTATAGTCCTGATCATGTAAGGGGTCATGGCAGTTCGGTATAGAGCCCGGCCGATTGATCTAGTCATGGCAGTTCGGTATAAAGCACAGCCGATTGACTCATGTCATGTCATGTGACCAATTGGTAATCATGAAACTCATTGGTCGCCCTCCTAGAAGGGGTTTATTCTCTAGGCTGAGTACTCAGTAGTTGGACATTACATGTACTTGTATGAGCTTACATGAATGTTTTAACACCATGATTTTAAGCATGATTATGTCTCCATATATCCCAAGTAACGATTGCCACTCTCTTTTGTTACACACGTACATTTCTTAAATTACTGATGATTTGTTCTGCATGGGATGTATGTGAAAATGTTTTGCTATGAAAATAAAGAATTGCATGATCCGATAGAGACGTAGTACTATCTACTGGGTGATTATCGCTCAACCCATGTTTTAACATTTTGCAGATCTTGAGGATTATAAGATAGAGTACATCGAGGAGCCGGAGGACGACTTTTACTAGTACATGTTAGATAGGGTTTAGTAGTTTAATTTCAGTTAGTTTATGTTTCTTGTGTCCGTATAGGACTATAGTTATCTTAAGGATTGAATAGGTTGAACTCATCAGAGTGTGATGTATTTCTAACTGAATGTACCGCACTATAGATGTTTGTTTGTTTTATCAAATTAAGTCAGTAGATAGTTTGTATGTAACCTTGTATTCTCTGAGAGTTGTTGGAGGGTACGGCGAATGTCTCGTGCCTGGCACGTGCGGGTTAGGGGCGTGACAGGCAAGGGGGACACTTCGGGCTGGAATGTTTGATGAGACGATAGATGAAGGTCTGAAACCCAATGATTCAGCTTTTGTCGGAGTTTTAGCATGTGTCCACACAGGATTATTGTTGCAAAGGTGAAGAAACTTGTTTAGTTCGATGATTGCAAGGCATGGCATTAAACCAAAGCTTAAGCATTTTGGACATGGTTGATCTTCTTGGATGCTCTGATTGCTTAAAAGAGGTTCTTGATCTAATAGAGACGATGGTAACAAAGCCAAATGCCTGATTATGGGGTGCATTGCTTAGTTCTTGCCAAATATGGAACTTGCAGAAAAAACCGTTAAGGATCTTTTTAATCTGGAGCCCTGGAATTCTGGAAACTCTTTACTGTCAAATGTATATGTAGAAATGAGGGACTGGGATGAAATTGAGAAGGTGACAGTGTCAATGAGAGAAAACATAGTATGATGAAAGTGCCAGGACAAAGCATGTTCGGGTAATTCTCCATTGCAATCGATGAACTCTCTTCTGAACATCTTATGCTTTAGACATGGCGGAAGGAGAGATGCATAGGTGCAACACAGTCACCTGGTGCAAGCTATGGAATGATATCAAGGTCAGGCTTGAGAAATTGGCCCTCACTGGATGCGAGTCTGACATTCAAAAGATAAGCAAAAAATGTACAGAAGAGAAAAGGATTTCTTGACTAAGCGTGAGCAAGTAATTCCATAAAATCTTCAACAGAAGAAATGAATCAAAAGAAATATGCAAAGATGGAGCAGAGATAATACAACAAAATTCATTCAAAATAATGTATCCCTTTTTTAGTCATCACTCTCCTTTTCCTCTAATGTTTCTTTGTTGGCCAACAATTTTGTACCACAATCCTTTTCTTTCTCCCCCTTCTTTTCCTATTGGGTTTAAATGTTCCCCTTTTGTTTTTTGTCTTGTCTTTTGGCATAAAAATTTCTGAAGGTGCTCTTATGATCAAGGTTTTGATCAAATTAATAATTTTCATCAATGACAAAAGGTTGATGTAGTTGATCACATACAGAAGATGCTTTTGTCCCAATTAGGATATGAACTTGTTTAATAATTGGTGTCGAAGAAAAGTAAGTCTTCATCTGCTGTACCAATCTCAATCTGGTACATTTTATCACACAAAATGAGGTTGAATCCCAAAAAAGAGGTCAAATTTAATTGTACTACGATCAGGATGACTGCACCTGAGAACCTTGATAAATCACCTACAACAGTTGGTACATCAATATTTTTCCCCAGCATATCTTGTACACTGAATGGGGCATATCCATGTTGAATTGGATAACAAATGAAGCCTAGAATTTTACAAATTTGATTATAGAATTAATGAATGAGTGCTTTGCACAGAATTTAATGGGAGATTCACATGAAAAATGAAATGTTTTCCACTCATTGGTTCCATAAAAGACTTGCATTTATCCTTTAAGGAAGAATACCATAAGCTTCACAGGCTCTATAAATAGTATTCACTAGCATTCTTTCATCAAATCATGGTGCAATCCAAAGATTTTTAACTTTGCCTTACTCTTTGTTGATGAAAGGAAAGGATGGAACACAAGAGTAGATGTTGTTATTCTCGGAAGTACACTTCCAGGCGTCCAGCTGCATCCACTAGCAAGAAGGAACCAGTTGTGACCCCAAAAATGGAGGAAGATGTGAAGCCAAAAGTTGATGTAGACATACCTAGTCAGGCTCTTCCTGTGGCAAAAGACATTAAGCCTGAGGTGAAGGAGACTGCAGCTGTTATGCAAACGCCAGTCAAGGTGAATGTGTCCATGGAGTTGTGAGCCTTGAGTCTTCATGTGATTAAGTAGTTGCATATTATAATTAGGCTTGTAATTAGATATAAAATGAGCTTAATTCCCTAATGGATCTTTAGTAGTTGCGATTATGCTTGTTAAGAATGTTGGTGCAGGTTCACTCCGTAAAATCCGATTTTATCAATCTATTATCTCTTATTCTCTACCATGGTTCAAAGTCGGTCTGCATCGCGGCTGTACCGTTCATATCGGACTTCGGCATATGGTTGGCGGTTTAGCGCATATTTTCAATCATTTATTATTTCAAAATTGTAAATAATTTTTTAAAATATAAAATAAAATATACTAAATAAAAATAATAATAAATTAGTAAACAAAATTTTTAGAGGGTGTCTCGCCGAGTTGACAGAGCGACTTCGAGTCTCGGCAGATTCACATCATCTCGGAGACGACTCGGTCCGAGTTGGCCGAGTCTCGACGATTTCTCGGCGAGTCGCATGTCTCGGAGTTGAATCGGAACGGTCTCGTATCGTTGTCCTCCGTTCCGGTTCCGACTCGGCCGAGTCATCTCGGACTCGGCTGAGACTGTGATCCTTGTTCTCTACTGCTCTCCTCTGTCTCCAACTCTCTATGGGAAGATGGTGATTTTATTTGGTATGGTTGTGGCAATGATATTGTCCAAAACTGAAATTAAATGGGAATTTTGGTTAACACTTAAGACATTGACTGACATGTTGCAATGAGAGTCAGTATACATAATAAACTCTAGGTTGGTTGCTGCTGATTCTGTTGCCTAAAAATTAGTAAAACTTAGGATTGCGAAAAATACGCTGTATTCTCTTGATTTGATAATGTTTTACACGTACTAGAAGTCATGTAATTTTAAGAGAAACACAAACACTACTAGAAAAAGTTCTTTTTGTGACCTGTTAATGATAGTCATAAAAGAGTTGAACAGATCATAAAACTTTTGTGACCATATTGTGACATGCATATGAGTGTCACCCGATTTAATAGTCTAAACTTTTGTGACTTGTATATGAAAGTCACATTATCAATTGTGACTTACAATACTTTATGACTTGTATTTTAAATGTAATAAAAGTCAAAAAAAATAAAATTTATTTGTGACATGCAAATAATAGTCATAAAGATATTTTGTGTCATGTTTTGTTGGTCACAAATTTCCTAGGGACCACTAATTAATCATTAAAAATTAGACCAAAACCTTGTGACTCTGGGATTACAAGTCACAAAACATCTTGCTTTGTTTCCCCTTTTTTCAACCTGTTTTTAATTTTTTATTTTTATTTTTTGGAAAAAAACCAGAAAGAAATTCTCCGTTTCCCCTCCCCTTTTTCAACCTTTTTTTTTTTTTTTTTTGGAAAGCCAAAACCAAAAGAAATTCTCCGTGATGGACAATTAAGAAAAAGATAAAAACTAGAAATGTCGAATCTTGATAGGATCTGCTTTACCCGCCACAAAATTGGTGCTAACTAAAGGAGCCCGAGATGGGGCGTTTCTGGGTTCTTTAAATGTCGGTATTCGATGACTGGGTTTTAGGGGTGTAAGGAGGCGTTGACAAAGTGGTTGGCATTTCCCTACGAACCTTTTTTGTAAACCAGGTCTCAAACCACTGCACAAGTCCATGACATCTTCCCATTTTAGACTTCAACTCTGGGGTGTGACAAGAGTGAAACTTTGGTGCAGTTCTACTTTTGCGGTAAAATCCATCTCTTGATGCTTCATTGTTACAGATCAAAGCTTCAGCAGCGGTCAAACCAGAAATAAAGTTAGAATACAGATTATAAGATCCCAAATGAGATCCAAGTACAGTCTTAGCTAATAAGTACAAGGGAGCGTTTGTTTAAAATCGAGTTGGTAAATTACAAGAGAATGACTGCAATTCCCAAATATTGTTGCATCAATCAAGGATAGAAAAATAGACAAGATTACAAATACAACACCAATAGGTCATACATATTAAGTATAAGAAATCAACCACTACAACGAGAAAGTCCATATAGTGTGATCGATGTAAATTTCAAACACAAACACGAAGAACTTGTGTCTAGGTTACAATATCACAGCCATCAATTGTATCAACAAGGGAAGGCGAGCATCTTCAACAACTTCCTTGCCAATACAAGACATATTGAAACCATACACATTTTCCCAAAAGCGAACTGGTTCCCCCTTCCAAATCCAGCAACAAACTAGAATTGATAATATACACACCATTTGCGGGAAAATCCAACTTTGTTAGAAACCAAGCGATTGCCCAAAACCCCTCAAGAAAATTGTTCAGCTCCACAAACACCCAAGGAAAGGAAGCTTTCAATACCGGATATCGATTACATTAAAGCGTGTGAACAAGCACTTTAGGTAGATCTTATATAATACCGTCATGTCTTAGCTAGAGCACCTCTACTCTAAGCCAATACTACTCTTAATTAAGCACAATAATAGTGACATACGTATAAAAACAACTAAACAGCCTTGAACTAGAATAGTATATACTACAACCAACTAAAGCTTTTGCACTGAAAAAGTAGAATAGTATAACTAACCACCTCGCCAAGCATAATCAGGATGTCAATTTTTCCAACAAGTTAAATTTCACACACGGCTATCAACGACTAACGGTGTCGAGGCGGAACAAAAGTCAGCGAGAATAGAATAAACATGATCACCCGATCGATGGACTGAATCGGTAAAACTTCACTTACTCTTATAAAACCGGAAACAAACTAAACAAACGTTCTAAAATGTAAACTTGAGATAGATCTATCCGTTCAACCAAAACAAAATTTCCAAGCTAATGAAAACACAACTAGTTTTATCCACAAAGGCCAAACCACATCTTCCTAAAATGAATTTTCTTAACAGCACTAAAAGCATTAAAACAGTCCTAAAACAAACCAAAAAAAAAAACCATACTAACGAATAAGCGAGCAAAAGAGAGAGAATAAACAAAGAACTAGTAGCGGGGCTTGAGTGGTAGAGTTGCCATAAACCTCAAAAACTTAAATTGAAAACAATTTCCGGTGAACTAAATTGATCATTCTAGGGGAACATCGACATCTAGAATTCACTACTAGCAGGTGTCAATTGTATGCAAAACAAGAAATACTTACCAAATCTATCACAAGCTTAATCCTTCTTGGTTAGTAGACTCAGCTGGACCCTTAGAAATAAAGTTTTATATTAGACATGTGGAATAAATGAAACATGTACATTACAACTTTCGAAAATTTGTTACTGTCGACCGGAAAAGCACCAAAATCAATCTGGAAGCATGGGTAAGGCATTGACATCCAAATGTGTCATCAAGAAACTAATGGTCTTCTGCATATACTCAAATTGTGCTGAATTACGCCCTTATCTACTGCTCTTATCTCCTCTCTTGATTCATGCGGTTGCCATTCCTCTAACTTCTTTGTAGTACTTCCTCTCATACCTCCTCAACAATTTGAGTTTGATTTCTTGGATAATCACCTTCCTATCATTCACTAGTAAATGCTTTTGGGTCCGGGGTATATTTCCCCACCGTTTGATATGGCCTCTTGTGTGAGTCCTCTATGTTCAACCCATACATTGTTTTGAAGGTCTGGTTTGCTCTTCCTCGGGCACTTGAGACAAACTGTTTTAAAATTTGTGCCTACAAGCAATTGATGAAAACAAGAAAATCCATACAGAATAAGCAATGTCATTGCAAACAAAAGAACAAGAAAATGATGACAAAAGAATACGTAATCTTACAATTAGATTGCGTGTATCTTCATCTTTGCGAGCTCACGTGTAACACAAAAAGGTTCACAAGAGATGTATCCATACCTTGGGCTTCCATCTAAACCATTAGTATGAGTTAGAACATCATTTACATGAGGGAACATGAAATTCAATAGCCAACAAGGTACCTTCCTTTTATATTCTTGAAGCTAGTCCTTCCAGTCCTATGAGGAAAATACAATTTAGTCACTGCTATCTTTGTTTCTCCGTGCAATTTCCCTACGTGATCATCAATATTAGAAACCACATTGCAATTTTCCAACTTCATAGAGCACAAGAAACCACATTCATATTATTAAACATTAACAAGGACTGCGAAAATAAAATCAAGGAGTTGACATGTGACAAACGACCAAAGGCGTGTAATAGCCGTGTATTTTGTTCAACTTCATGCACTAACTACCTAATAACTTTTCAAGCTTGACCTAGTAAGCCTGAAAGTTGATTGCTCTTTTGTATTTGATTCTTGTCTATGCTTGTACATAGTCGGTGATGAATGTTAGCGAGTGAACTAGGATTGCCATCATTAACTAGATGCTAAGTCGGTGTCCTTTAATGTATTTCTTCTTGATCAATCTCAGATTAGACACCATCATATGGCCAAATAGACGCGATACTTCTTAGCCAACCATAACATAATAAGAAGCGAGGAGATTAATATATATGCGGACTTACTTTAGTGATAGCCACATAGCGAGTTTGTAAATAAAAGTGATACGTTGAATCAAAAGCTAAATAACTTCACTAGAATCTATAAACGGCACGTTTAATTTCTAAGACAGAGAAAAATAAATTCGTTTGCAGACCACATTTCCAGATTCTCACAGAAATTAGCAAAACATGCCGTGTAATAGCATGTGTTTATTCACCATGCAAACCAGTAAAGTAAGCGAAGTCCTCTTCCAAACCAGAGGAATAAGAATACCCTATCTAAATCCCCCTCTATCAACCATTTTGTTGGAAATAAGAGAAGTTGCAGTCAGAGAAACAGGTTTTTGTTCTGTACTGGGTATTGGCACTCTGTAGAACTTATGTTTTCTTTTATGTAAGTGGTCATTTTGAGAAAAATTTTCAGTCTCTTTTAAAGTGAGATCAAGAATAGTTAAATTGCAAAAATAATAATGGTGATTGGTGGTCTTCCATGTACTTTGCCCAATAACTAATATCAAAGATGAATAGTTTCTGAGGCACCTCTAGATCAGTTAAAGATGCCTGATGGAAAATGAAGGTTTCAGCCCATAAATTCATGTCCTTGAAACTGGAAAAGGAATATAAAATAATAATAAAAGAAATGGCAAGAACTGCACTGCCAGACCAGCAGAATTCAAATCCTAAATCTACAAAGACAAACACACACTGAGACAGAAAGAAACGATCACCCAGAGAAAAGTTAATTGCACTTCAAGTGAATCATCAATTGATCACTAGACACTTCAAACGATACAACCATGTGTTTTCAACAAAAACTGTTGAACTTAGTGCAGAAAGCAAGAATAGGTGCTGCGTGTTAAGCCAAATAGTCCAACTCCACTAATCAATAATGCAGTCAATTCCGCCTTGCTATAATGATAACATACCATTTTATCTGCTTTTACTGAGAGCCAGTTTTCTTGAATTTTAGACCTTGAATGCAGGTAAGCGTTTTCATCTCAAACATGTTTTATATGCTTCAGCATCAAAATTGCAGCGATATACATAAATCATATGGTTGAATTCTGAAAGGTTGCTTCTTGACAAAGTAAGTGGCGTTTTGTGATTAAGAAAGTAAATGCCATAACGAAGGCATTATCATAATCATGCATATTATTAAGTTGCGACTAGGCAGCTAGCACACCAAGCTGCCCACAAGCTGCAGCTTGGCTTGACATGGTGTTCACCGAGCTCAAGTCAAGCTTGAGGTGCTCAATAAGCCTAAAGAGTCAAGCTCAAGTGTGTTAGTATTCCACTCAAAAGCTTATCAAGCTTAATCAAGCTTTTTATACATGTTAATAAGTATAAATTGTTTTATCTTTATAATAATATAGTAAATTTACTTCTTGTTTAATTGAACTGGGGTCAATCTCAAGATCCAGCTCAATTTTGAGCTTGGCAGATTTAAATCAACAATTGACCTGGACTAAATTATGCAAAATACTTGACTCAGCTTGATCGATTGTCTATCCCAAAGAATCAACTATGCTATGCCAATAAAGTAATAAACAACTTCTTAGCCTCAAAGCCATACATAAAGACTTAAAAGAAATTCAAAAAAAAAAAAAGTAGCAAAATAAACTGTGATCAAATACGTGCAAAGACATAATTTGGTACAGTCCCCCCCCTGGGGCATATAATCAGCACAATTCTGGGGTGATAGTAACCTGAATAGAAAATGCCCATAAAAATATGATTCAAAAGCTGAATATTGAAATAACCTGAATTTCCTCCTTTCTCCAATATGAAATCAAGGTTCTCCATTGTTGAGGTTCAATCCTTTCATCAATTTTCATTTACTAGTATCTCAATGTCGTCTTTGTTTGCCATATACATTTGTTTCACCGGTATTTCCAATTCTTCCACTTAATGCCAATGCTACTCGAATCAATTCTCTATCATTTGGCAAATCGTATTGACCTATATAAATATATTAAAGAAATTATATATATGTATAGAAAACTTGAAAATCCACAAAAATTTAAACCAGCAACTAGACTAACCGCACCTCTCCAAAGATCATCTAGAATATTAATAGGTACCTCGACCAAGATGGGTAAGTCAAAGGTAGCCTATAGCCATTTCGACCAAGATTCCCAGTTCTTGCAATCTTTGCTTCATGCTCCGTCAATCTCGCCATCCTCAGTCAAGTACAATATGTTTTCTTTTGTGTTCCACTTATTTATTTGCCCTCAGGACCTGCAGCCTTTATTGCTATTCATCTCATTCATTGAGGATGTATTTGCACTTGTGCTAGCTCATTTAGTGTTTTTAGATTGAAACATTTACATAGAAGTGAAAATTTTGTATTAGCCACTTTATATGACATCCTCTAAAAGCGAGAAAAAAAAAAGACATTAAATCCGATGTGTGTACATACCTAAACTATTAGTGTGATATCAAATAAGGTTTGGGAAAATGGCTGTAGCGCTATGCATAAGTCCGACTTGAGGTGTGAGCATTTTGGTGAGGTTGAGACCTACTCAAATGATGTTGAATAAGGTGAGACATGAAGCATTAGAGGAAGATGCACTTGTTTGATTATTTATCACATGAGACATAGTGATGCCTTTTGCTTTTTTTCCACCCATAATAGTGCTTGATATTTTGATACAAGATAATAAAAGTGACTCCTTGGGGTTTACAAAGAATATGCTTGCATTAGATTTGTGCTGCTATCTCGAACATACATTCCTTTCTCACTCTCGGATGTAAGGTTCAAATCTTGTATCCGGCGACAATGCAGGTAAGAGGCTGAAAAAAATGCTCAAGTATTTAAATTAAGATAAATCTGGTTTTAGGTTGTCATCTATATATCCACGAATATTTAAGAGCTTAAAATTTTGCTAATCTAGCGATCCTATTTCTCAAGTGGATCTTGAATGAGTTAGATGATTTAAAGGTTCTGAGCTTTGTTTGTTATTGAAAACCACTAACTATTACTACCATTGTTAGCTTAAATTAAAATTGACTTGACTCAATCTAAGCAAATTGGAACATGACCTTACTAATCTGACGGAGGAGAAGCTTTCCTCAGGAGAAAAAAAAATGGACAAAGGGAGAAATTATGTTGACATTTAGCAGGCAAACCTACCTTTGATTGATACTCACTAGTGCAAAATGCATATAGGAATTTATTCCAAGGTTCAGTTGCAAGGAAAGGAAAAGAGAATAGCATAAGAGAGAATCCTTCATGAGATCAACAAACCTTATGGATTACAGGTCTAGAAAATGTACAAAAAGAATACAAGTACCAACATCTAATATATTGGCCTAAGGGGTCAAGGCGGACGTAGGAGACGCAAATGAGGATCAAAACTTCACATGTATAGAACTTGAGGATGGGACAATTCGGAAATCACAGAGTCTATTTCAAATGAAGATGATGAGACGCATTGACTATATGGCGTTGGAGTACAGTTATTTACTTATATTTAAACTTCACACTTGCTTCAGTGCAGAATCGCGAGATGGGTCATCATTCATTAGCATTATTGCTTTCGGTCAAATTACATTACTTGTAGTAATAGTGGGCCTATTAGAATGGCACGATCAAAGCGTTTGATTTAAGATGTCAATTGCAAAGAACATTCAAATGGAGAATATTCATCACAAGTGCAACCATCAAAGAAAGAAAAGAAATTGATATTATTCCACAGGGGAATGTATGGTGCATCAAAATGGATCTCATCATGATGGTAAATCTCGATGTTACAAATCTAATACCACAGGACAAAAGAACAAAAAAATCCGTTGAAACTCAAATTTTGAAGTTTTACTCTCTAAATCTCAGAAAAAGAATGAAAATATCTATAACTTAATTAACTTCTGACTTGCTGGTGAAGAACAGCATTCCAAGTGTCAATTGACGTTGTGCCCACAAGACTCTAGCTTCATGATTAGCACCTTATCTTGGCCAGCAGGTCATAGTCAAGATCCACCAATTAAGTCATTAAGTTACACACACACACAAAATCCAGTTGCATAATATATTAAGAATCACTTCCTTTCGATCCTTAGATTTTTATAAAAATACACCCTGAGATTATCGGTAACTTTAAGATTTTCTTGCTTGTTATTATCTTCAGCAAAAATCTGCAGAAAGCGAGAATCAAGAATGTACTGAAGAAACGACTATAAAGTACACCTCGACTTGGAGCAAGGCAACAATATAGCAATCAAAATAAGAAACAAAGACCACAATTTAAAAGGTAATATGTATAACATAACAAGCGACAAGATACAAAGTTGAATAAGAGCGATGCATGATATCTGTCAAATCGTCCAAAAGATCGAGATCAAAGAGATCTGAGCTAGGGGGAAGAAGGGGTCTACATACCGGGATGCACAAGATCAACTGGAAAACCAAATGAGTAATCGGTATGAACTTCGACCACCAATTACATCCCTAGATTCCAAAGCGGTGACCTACAAACATACACAATCTCCATGAGCATTATAAAGACAATCATACCTTTAAAAAAGCTATAAACATGGTATCTTAAGCACTACCACTATGAATGCAGATCATTCCATTCTTCCCAGAATAGCTTGATTAATAAGAATCACATATCCGAATATATAAAATAATGCACCCAGTGGGTTTACAAAGTTAAAAGTTTAAGCATCCGACTCTATTCTAATTGGTTAAAGCTCAACTTTCTTTCTTTGACTATCCACTCAACCCAGATTAAGGAAAGAAATCCATATATGTACACAAAGTCAATTAAATGGTTAAACAAATTAAAGTGAATGGTTGTGAAGCAATAATACATATAGTATATGAAATGTCCAATTTCTTCAAAGAATCTTAAACTTCTACAATTAGTAATTCAAAAAAAAAAACATGGGATTGTTTTACAATGAGAATGAGAAAGTGTGGCGTATTTAATTTCGTGGATCTTCTTCAAAGTCTTGAATCTCAACATCCTCCACAGGAGTTGTTCCATCTATAACAACAGTCGCTTCTACTTCTTTCCTTATCCAGGCACTACCTCCATTATCACCCAAGGGCGATCATCTAATTCTTGAGGAAATATTGGCTCAATACTAGGATCCATTGAATAAACATCATAATTGTCTCTTCTTGATGTTTTCATTACAACCTTCCAACTTGGCTCTAACGGATCAGCCACATACCAAACTTGTTCAGCTTGAGTTGACAAGATAAATGGCTCATCAGTTGGGGAGTTGTTCCGATACATGACATAATCGAAATTCACCAAGGTGAACTTGAATTCGTCTTTCTTACAACCCCGTTCATTGTCAACCCAATCACACTTAAACAACAAATACTCCATATTCATTGTGTAGTGAATTCCAAGAATATCTATTAAGACTCCATAATATATGACCTCTTCTAAACGGGGATTCTTGTCCTTTACACTGGCATAACTCATAGTGCTTGCTTTACACATGACACCACTATTTTGTGTCACTTTGCTTGATTCATAGGCCTTGGTCCTAAATCGAAAACCATTGACTACACAAGTGTTGTAGGATCTCGCCCACTGATTAGGACCAGCTGCCAAAATTTTGATTTCATCTGGTACAGATTCAGCAGGTGTTTGACATAAATTTTCGATCTGAAAAATCCATAAAAATGTCATATTCTAGCAAGAAGGTGTATATACTAACAAGAAAGCCAAACATAACTCTGAACTCACATATTTCTTAAACCATTCATGAAATGTCTCATTATGAAGCCGCTGAAGTTGGTTTGGCCTGGCATGAGGACAATTCCTTGCTAGATTTGACATATGGATACTAATATGTAATACAAAAAATGGCTAATCAGAATACCAAGAGACAACCTGATGAATAATTAGAAAACTAAACTAAATGACTTACGTTCGGTATGGTTCGACAACATCCAAGTTCCCAAGAATGTATCGATGTGCTTGAACCCAAGTAACCCGATCAAGACAGATTTTTTTCCCAGGTAGAGAGCGACCCATGTGAGCATTAGTATCATCATTTCTGGATACTCCATTGTCTTGAATTTCAACATTTTTCAAGTATCTTGAACAAAAATTGAGGCACTCTTCTGTTAAGTATCCCCTAGCAATTGACCCCTCCGGCCGAGCTTGATTACGGACATATCGTTTAAGTGTTGAAAGATACCTACATTTAATGCAAGGAATTAATATAAGAATTACAAAGAATGAATTTGAATGACATAAGTAAAATAAATCTTTAATGTAAATCTGACCTTTCAATGGGATACATCCATCGAAACTGAATTGCTCCAGCCAACAAGGCTTCATTAGCTAAATGGATGGGCAAGTGTTCCATTATATCAAAAAATGATGGAGGAAATATCTTTTCCATATGGCACAATGTAGCACAATTCTATCTTGAATTTTTCCAACTCATATTTGTTGTTCAACTTTGAGCACAATTGCCTAAAGAAGTTTGAAAGCTCAATCAATACTTTTACCACATTCTTGACAATAGCCTACATTATGTTAGAGGAAGCAATTGCTGCATCGGCATGTGATAATCGTGTGTTTAAGACCGAGATATTTTTGGGTCATGAACATGTTGAGATATTTGATCCATATTGTGTATTTTTTGATGGTATGGAAAAGAGGAAAAGATTTTGATTTTGTTTTGAAAAGAAAAGGAAAGGGGTCATGGGACTACAAAATCACGGTTTGGACCAAAACAAAAGTCTAGAAAAGGGTTTTAGAAAGAGATTTGAGTCCACTTGGTATGGAGTTTAGGTGTACCAAGTCACCCAGATTTTAATTAATGAAAATAAACAAAACCCTTTTTAGGCGACTCAGGTCTTTGAAAACTAGAGGGTTAGGGGTCCGGTTGAAGAAAGAAGGAAGGCAAAGATTGATGTTTCGTATCTAAGGCACCCTTCTAACAAAGCTAGTTGCAAGACTTAGTTGAAAATTTCCTAATTCTAACTTCAAATTTATCACATTTGGATGTTGTCTATATGGATGCAAAACCTAGACCTAATGTTGGATCGAGAGGGGAAATGTCTCTGAGGTGTGATTGGAATTGATCACATTAGTTGTGTCATCAATTTTGGTCCCTCGAGGAGGTCACGAAAAATGCAAATGATGAGACTGAATGAGCGGAAAGTAGGGGTTTTCAAAATGCAATTTTATAAAGTATCAAGAGAAAAGAAGTTGGGTTTTTGAAAGGATCAATTCTAAGTGCAAAGAGGAACTTGAATTTTTCAAAAGATGTAATTTTAAGAAAAAATGGTTTTTTTAACTTTGAATTGCTAAAACATGAAGAAGAAAGTTGATTTTTAAAATAATGCACGTGTATGTCCTAAGGAGGGATAATGCAACATAACGGGTGCGGGGGACTAAATTCATGACTTTGAATCTTCCTTTTCATAGAAGGAAATAAAAGCGTGCTAGCTAGGAAACCATACTGCTCTTTTCCCTATTTCAAGGGTAATGCCTTAAATGCACTAATCTAATAAAGAAAACTAAATGAGATGTTTAGCATGCGGGATGGGGAATAGTGACATGCAAAATGGGAAAGAAACTCTAAAAGTGACAAGTGTGTGAAATTTGTATCTAATGCATGAAAGGCGTTTAAGGGTCTAGCATTGGACTAGCCCTCGTCAAAGGGTTCTCACTAACATTGGATTAGTGAGAATTGAAGGGGAGAGACCACAACTAGCGTTGGACTAGTGTGGTGGCGATCAATATATTTACACAATAATCATGTAGACATGATAATAAAACAAATAAACACATAAAACACATAAACACATAACACATAGGCATAATGTATAGATGCAAGACCCTAGGAAAGCAAATAAACACATAATCATACAAAGCATGCAAAATAAGCATATAAAACTAATTATTACATTGGGGAAACCTAAATACATTCTAAGGAAGAAATTCAGAAATAATAATCTAACTATTACATCTTCTAGAATAAATACACTTTTGCCAAATTAAACCTATCTATTACAACTTGGCATCCAAGGCCTCCAAATGATTTACTCAAAAATTAAATGACATAAATAAAGACTAGACATGAATAAAAG
Organism: Gardenia jasminoides; assembly: GCA_013103745.1. Lineage (NCBI taxonomy): Eukaryota > Viridiplantae > Streptophyta > Magnoliopsida > Gentianales > Rubiaceae > Gardenia > Gardenia jasminoides. Next base: position 30,296,991 of record CM023099.1, on the reverse strand, counting down.
CAAAGGAAAACTTAATTTAAAACATGCAAGATCATGCAAAACACATAATAAGCACATAATAGGGAAAGAGTTACCATCCCTTGATATGAGGCCTTAATTGAATCCTTAAATGATGGGCATGATTATCTAAGACTCAATGTGAACAAAAGGGATCAAGGTACCAATTTAAAGGAAAAATCAATCAAAATTCAAAGAAAGGGTATCTAAACAGATTACGCAAGCAAGCAGAGATAATATAGGAAGTAGAGTAAGATTCGGAACAAAAGAGCATGAAATATCAACGAGAATACAAAAAGCAGAGGGTTCAGGGTAAAAGCCTTGGACGAACAGCCAACCAGTCAGCGTTACAAGCAAAATCAAGATCGAGGAAGCGGGACGGAAGCGGGACTCATCCAGCGTAACCAGCGTTTCTTCCCATCTTCAAAATATCGGAAGATTGCTTCCAGGTTTTGAACAATATCACAAAACAAAATCCTCCGAGGCAAGGGATATATTTAAAGCATCAAATATCAGCATTGAGATCATGTCAAAACAAGATAAAATCGAAGAAGGCCAAATCTTAAGCATCGGCATCATCAAATAGGCAAAAGGGGAAGGGAAGAGCGTAGGGATAGAAGCGAGGTACATTTAGCGGTGCCCTGCGTAACCAGCGTTTCTTCACATCTTCAAATATTCAGCGAAAGCGGATCGTTCACATTGTGGGTTGTCCATAAAGATCAGCGTTTCTTCTACAACTTCAAACATTCAAGGAAAGCGGACCGTTAGCGAACTAATCAGCGTAAGTAGTCAGCGTTTCTTCACATCTTCAAAGCGTGAAGAACATTTTTCCAGAAATTTCTCAGAAATCACTGACATCATCACGAAGCATCAAGCGTCTAATTTTAAGCGTAAAACCAATCTACTAGCCTTACCAAGGCCTTTATAAACCAACATGCTCATATAACGGCTGATAATCATCATCAAATATCCCAAAATAAAAGAAAAACTACTCAAGACCTTGGTTCCACCAAAAGGCCCAAATCTCAGGATAATTTTACGATCAAAAGCGATAAATGGGGTATAAGTGTGCTACAGGAGGAGCTTTAATCCAAGCGGAGGGAGGCCGAATTTCCAAGAATAAGCTTCTTCAAGTAGAAACCCTAGCTCTTCTTTTCTTCTTTCTTTTCCTTTTTCTCTCTAATTTCCAGCCGTTTTCTCTGCTTTTTTCTCTCAAAGCTCTCCCTAATTGCCTCCTTTTCTCTCAGTTTCCCCTTTCTCCCTCCCTAATCTAGGCTATTTATAGCCACCCAAACCTAGAACTAAGGGTTTTGATGTTCTTGGGATGAGGTGAGCTAATCTTGAGCGTTAGATCAGTTGTTGGGGTTTAGGGGTGAGTTGGGAATGTTTAAATAGGGTTTCTTATCGTTCAAACATGAAAATACAGGGAAAAGGGTGATCAAGCTTACGGAAAAAATCAGCGTCATTTTTTTACGTCGGGTTCTGTAGGGACTAGTTCTGGACTCCGGCGTTTTATGACTTTGACTTTTTTTTTTTTTTTTTTTAAAGAAAAAACCTACAAAATGAGAAAAATATGTTAGAAAATTCAAAAATAAATAACTAAACATTAATAGATAAAACATAGGAAAACAAATGAAATAGTCAAAATTTGGTGTCTGACACCCCTCTTTGTGCGAGTTTGAAGAAACTCTAGACAAACGTGTAAATGCTTACCCGGTTTTACTGGTTGTATCGAACCAGAATATTAGATTGCCAACTTTCAAACTAAACAAACATAATGTGACGAGACTTCGTGTAGAGTTGCCTCGATATCTCGACATGAGTCAGGTCAAGCGTGGTTCAATGCGAACTATAAATGAATATTGAAACTTGTAAAATTCAAGAACGGAGATAGAAGGGTGCTGTGGTGAGACCTCCATGAAATTTAAATTTGAAGAGCGGAGATAGAAGGGTGCCGTGGGAGTGAGACTCCTGTGAAATTTAAATGAAGAATGGGGATAGAAGGTGCCAGGGCTGAGACTCCTATGAATGAAGGAGTGAGAAGGGTGCAATGTGAACTCTGTGAGGTGAAGAGGAGGTGAGCTTCTCAGTGAAAGAAGTGGAAGAGGTAAAGTGAGTGCTGAGACTGAAATTAAGTGAAGAATGGATAAAGTGCAGTAATTAAGGTGAAACAGGAGATAGAAGGGTGGGCTGAGGCTCCCCAGAAGAAATTAAATGAAAGCGAGGAGTAGAATTACTGGCGAGGGAGACAGCAATAAAATTAAAGTGAAGCGGGAGGATAGAAGGAATTACTGGCGAGGTCAGAACAACCAACAACAAAGTAAGTGAAGCGAGAGGATAGAAGGGTGCAGCGAGGTGAGACAGCGATAACCAAATTAAGTGTTTCAAATTTAGACTATTGATGGGATTGGACAAGCTTTGAATGACTAGTTGGAAAAATGCAAATATACTATTGATTAGGATTGGACAGAGCACGAATGATTAAACATACTATTGATGGGATTGGACCCAGAATGACTATAAAAAAACTAGATGGGATTGGACGAGCACAGAATGACTAAAAGAAACAATGATGGGATTGGACCCGAGCACGAATGACTAAACATATGATTCAGATGGGATTGGACGAGCACGAATGACTAAAGAAACTATTGATTAGGGATTGGACCACGAATGACTAAACATATGATTGATGGGGTTGGACAGAGCACGAATGAAAAAAAAAGCTATTGATGGGATTGGACGAACTGAATGACTAAAATAAACTATTAGGTGGGATTGGACCCAAGCTGAATGACTAAAAAAACTGTTGAGTGGGATTGGACCCGAGCACTTGAATGACTAAAATAAACTATTGATTAGGATTGGACAGAGCACGAATGACTAAAAGAAAACTATTGATTGGGATTGGACCCAAAACTGACTAGATGAAATATAAATGCTGGATTGCGGACTTTGAAAATAAAAACACAAGTTGTTCAAACAAGATAACTGTAGAATGCAAGTAATGATGCACTCGATGAAATGGTGCAATTCTGATTTTTGATTTTTCTTGACTTAAAAAAGTAAGTGATTGATAGGAACAAAGATTTTTTTTTTTCTTTTTCTTTTTCTTCTTCTTCTTCTTCTCTCTTTTTTTTTTTCTTTTCTTTCTTTTCTTTTTTTTTTTTTTTCAAGAATTGATGGGTTTGGAAAGTTGAAGGTGTAAGCAAATCCTTCCCTCTGCGGGGTTGGAACAAATCCACATCCATCGTCTTGATCGCAAATCTTTTCGGCAAAATTAATCTTGAATGCATTATCAAAATGGAAACACTTCTCTCAAAACAATTGCCCGTTCAAGCAGATGCGTTAACCCTAGAAGTCATGAAATATTAACCAATTAGTCCATGGCAAAACAAATTTTTTTTTTTTTTTTTTCATAAAGTGTAAAAAACTCTTGTGATCACAGCTGTTGGCCATTAGAATGACTAAAATGTATCAGAACCATGCAATAAAAACACATTCATGAGATACTTATGCTTATGAAGCGTTGCTTGTTCTCAAGTGATAGGAAATATTCATCAAAAGCAAGTTATGGGATTGAAATAAACCATGTGATCCTGGAAATCCAAATCCTCATAAACCAGGCAAAACATTGTTATGCAATTATTCAATTTGCATCAAGTACTCATAATGTCAAGTAAAAGAAAGACAATTATACCTCAATTTTAACAATTCAAGCTTGATTTCTCACTTTCACCAAATTTTTGCAATCAAGCGACTCATATAGTCAATTCGGCCTTTTCCACGGTTTCTCAGATTTTACTGATAAAGGATTTCTTGAAACACATCCTCTTATTCAAAATGCAATAATGTCTTTTGACGCGAAAATCAACACTTTTAGGTGAAGACTCCCGGTTACTCGACATATGCCTTCTTGCTCAAATAGTAAAGATGTCTTTTGACGCGAAAATCAACACTTTTAGGTGAAGATTCCCGGTTACTCGACATTTTACTTGTTCAAACTGCTTTGCATACTCATAATTCAAGCACCGTTTTACGCGAAAGTTAACATTTGTAGATGCTAAACCTCCGGTTACTTAGTACTAGAATCATTGGAGTAGAATTTTAATTCTCACTTTCTTTGCTTTCTCTTGCTTTTCTTTTTTTTCTTTTTTTTCTCTTTTTTTCACATCAATTGAAAGGATCATTTGCCAATTATATCAATCATTTTCTTGTAAAATCCAATAAAAGAAGAAATCTCATTCAATAGGGAAAGAAACTGAGGCATAATTTTCCCTATTTTACAAAACATACTTTCTAAAATGCCAATGTCCTAATCACATAACAATTATTCCCAAGTAAAATGAAAAATGGATCTTTCAAATCGCACGGGCTTTTATTTCAGAAGGAATGAAAGCAATTGCAACCAAATGATTGGACATTTGCACCCTTTTTGAATCAAATTTTGAAGAACAAATCAACTTGTGGGGCAAATGTGCAATTTGGACAATGTTTTGTTTTGTTTTTTTGTTTTTTTTTTTTTTGGTTTTTTTTTTTTAAACACATATAAACCATACAGGCACAAAAAGCCAAATTTAAACAAACATATACCTCCCTATGGAGCAATTTAACTAAAAAAATTTCTAACAGTTAAACCTATCAAGATCAAACATAAAAAAGTGAAATAAAGCAAGAATGGAATAAACAGCAAATCGGGGAGTGGTCGATCCCCTCAGCTCCACCATCGCCTCCGGTGGCCTCTTGGATAGGCGTCTCGAGCGGAATGTCGAGGCACGCCCGTGAGAAAAGAATTTGTAAGAACCCAGGGGCTATAACACCTAGCAATGAGCGTGTGAAACCCGTTTCAAATTTTTCTGAAAAGAACACTTGTCCTTCCTTAATTTTGCAATTAATCACTCTTCAAAATGATTTAGTTATACGTCTAATAAACATGACTCAAAATAAAGCGGTCTCGACTTGACCGATCGAGCCACTTGTCCCCGCTTCTCTGCAAAAGAAAAGAAATGGTGAAAAGTAATGCCACCGTTTGACCCTTTTATCTCAAACATCCAGTAAACATGAGTTCTTGGGCGTCGATGGCGGTGTCGATGAATTCCTTTTGTTTGACCGGTCGCGGATCTGTTACATCGTTCAACTTGCGAGACCCATATCACCCATACCTTCCTGGTAATCTAAGAGGATTGTCCTTTGATGAAAGTGCCCTTTTGATGAAAATATGTGCAAAATTTGTGCAAAGAAACAATTTTATTTTAAAATGACATTACGACCATAGAATGAATGCTAATCATGGCATTTTAAATCAATAATAGTCAAACGTCAGGAAAACCATTTAAAACAAAAAAGCGTCGCACTTGACCCCTTTGGATATCATCTCCTTGGAATTCTTGACCGGGGAGTGCTTGATATAAGGTAAACCACGATAAGCGTAGTCACCGGCTTCCCTTGTCCATGAATTTTTCCTTTACATTTTGCCTTTGTTGCTTCTCAAAACTTGCCCTAGTACCTTGCCTTTGGGATTGGTGATAAGGTAAAATAAGAGACTTAACTCAACTTTAGATCAATTTAAACATGTTTGTTAAAATGGTGGCATCGATGAGACAATCCCTTGACAAGATTTAGGGGAATGTACTTGCATCATTTACTGGTGATTGAGAAAGTTCTTTCAAATTTTTTTGCAAAAGGCGGGGTCTATAACACTAGGCTTTACAAGGGGTTTGAGGTGGTGGTGTAGAAGCGGGTTTAAACTTGAAAATTTCTTTTTTTTTTTTTTTTTCAAAATACAAAAAACCCTTCTTTTTCCTTAAAATGTTTGTTTTTTTTTTTTTGTTTTTTTTTTTTTTTTCAAAAATACAAAATTACTGGTTGGGGTTTGTGATTCTCAGAAGGCTTTGCTAAATGATTAGCCGTTCTTTTATAGTCTCAAATGGGAGAATTGGGGGTTTTGAAGTGTTTAAATGAAAGGGAAGAAGGTTGACATTGAGATCACCTTTTGCAAAAATTTCGAAGAAACCTTGCTCAATCATATGAAAAAATCTTTTACATGTTTGAATTGTTTGGTTGAGAAAATCTGTCCATCCATCTCCATGAAAATAATGCTCCCTCCAGTAGCACCTTTTGAATAATGAACTGCACCAATTGGGAGAGATTTCCCTAGCCTCTTCTTGTATCGGAAGGATTCGTTTCAAAACCTTGTCCCCACTTGAACCTGCGAGGTCTAACTTTCTTGTTATAAGCCGAGCCATCCTCTTGGTAACATTGCCCATGACAAATGGCATTCAACCTTCTTTTATTGATCAAAAACAGTTGCTCGTGGCGTTGCTTGGTTCATTCGACTTCTTCCAAGCGAGCTTCCATTAGAGCAAAGATGGAGTTTCAACTTCAGAGATAATACCGCTTCCATCCTATACATGAGAGGTAAGGTGTTGCCCGGTAGAAATCCTGATTGCAATTCTCCATGCCAAAGGGTAGTTTCTCATGCCAATCTCGGTGTATTTGATCATCTTGCAAATGATGATATCCAAGTTCATGAGATATCAGAATTTTCGTCATCAAATTCCAAAGGATGATGTCCAAGGGTCAAGGTTTTTATTCATGATCATCCAAGAGCAAATAAAATAAATGTGTGAAAATAAAAAATGAGTGGACTATAAGCTGAAGGACAAAAGGAGAAATTTCATTTCATTTGGCAAAAAAGCAAGATAATGAGATAATACCATGGAAGCATAATCAAAAGCATAATTTTAAACAAGCAAAAAGGTGAAATAACAAATGCATTGTTTTTGAAGAAATGATTGACATCAAAGCATGATTCATTTTTCAGGACAACCCCTCAAATTTACGAAATCTTCTCAAGCGGTATCGATAGCCCAATTTTGTATGGCCTTCAAAGGAAACTTCCATTCTGCAAGACCGATGTTAAAGATGGCTCCATAAACAGAGATAACCCGTCTCTATATCATCATCGACCTTTCCTTGAATGGTCCACCACTATCACCTCATCTTCTTCCTTAATGAATTGAGCATGGTCAACAAACTCTTCCACACTGATCATTCCAACGGCGTCTTTATGTTCCGGAAAGGGTTTCTATTGACGCTTGACCCTTGCTCATTCTTTCTTTTCGAACTATATCCCGGCATCCACCATGTCTTGAATTCTATGCTTCAAGGCCCAACAATTAATCATCCGAATGACCGGGCTTCCAGAGAATGATAAGCCTTGGCATGGGGATCATACAAGAGGGGTCCTTGGGGATCTGATTTGGGAGGGCAAAGGTGCCAATTTTCCTTTTCAAGCTGCCATACAGCTGGTCAATGGGCGGAGGTCGGTGAAAGTTGAAGGTTTTCTCTGATTTTGCATTTCATTAGAGCGGAGAATTTTGAAGCGGGATTGTGTGGAAGCGAGGTCTAGGAGCATAGTTTGTGAGGGGTAGGAGATAGGTTGGGAAGTTGAAGAGCAAAGATGGGAATTCAAATAAATAGGTCGGGTGAAGCCTGCACAGGTGATAATGGTGATGGTAGGGATCACGGTAAGTATGAGTTTGGATTGGTGGGGTGGCTCTCAGGGTTGGGCCTAAAAGGTGGACTCTGATCCCACACAAAGCTGACTTCATTCTTTTTTAAGCGGGAGTTTCCTCGCCATTTTGCCTTGCAATGTTTCCAATTGTCGTTTCAGCATGGTCACATTGACAATTTTCCGATTTTCACAAGCTCATCATACTCCTCCAACTTATTGACAATTGTAGCAAAAGAACTCCCGGTCCATCTGAAAAATCTCTTCAAAATATGGTCATGTGCCTTGATGAAAGTCTGAACAATCTCTTCTTACCTCATGGGAGGCTCAACTTTAGCACTAACTTTCTCCATGCCCGGCATATGACTTGTGATCTTGAGGGTCTCCTTTTGACTCCTTCCAAGGTTGTTAGGTGTGCCTAACTCACAATTGAACTCATCTTGCTTCACAAAGCTGTTGACAAATCCAACAAAGTTTTGATCTCTTGAGATTTCAGGTTGAGTACCAATCAAAGCATCTCCTTCTAGGCTCTCGGGGAGCAGAATAGGCAAGTTCTCATCATCAAGCTGTTTACCAAGCTTGTTGGCAAACATTTTAAGGTCGTCTTAGGATTCCCTACCATCATACTTGCTTGAACTTGGGGTTTGAAACCCATAGGTAGCTGAGCGTCGAGCATCATCGTAATCCAATCCACGGTGGTTGAGACCTTGGTTCTTCTTTATAAACTCCTCGAACCTGTCCAATCTCTTCATCAGATTTTTGTCGACTGGCATGACAGGTTCCTCTATCTCTGGTTTTCCTTGGGAAGTCAGATCCCACACAAAAGGTTCCGTGGTATGGTATTGAGGCTCTGGAGCATGGGAGACATGTTTAGGTGAGGTTGAGTATGAGGGTTTGCTCTTTTTGGTTGGACTTAGTAGGATGTGATTAGGATGGACTGTGAAAATTGGTATTGTGATGAGAAAAGGTAACATCATATATGGGTTGGAGTAGGGACAAAGTAGTTTGAATATTGAGCCGAAGGGGAATTGATTATCTCTACGGGGGGGTTGCTAACAACGGGTCTATGCTCATTCGAGACACCTCCTCTATTGTTATTTGCTACCAACCGATCAATTACACGCCGTGCGAATCTGGGTGCTCATCTCATTAAACCTTCCGATTACTTCACTTAACTGGCTCCCAAGGCAGCAAAGTCGGTGAAATAACCAAAGTATTCCTCTCGAACCTCTCGGTGCGAGACTCATGCTTACTGCTTTGAGCTTTTACTTTAGATCGGTTGCGATGGGAACCTTCGCGTGAAGCTATTTTTAAAAGTACTGAATGGGAAAAGGAACACACTTTAGGAGCTTATTTCCAAAGGGGATCTGTAGATTTATTTGAAAAAAAGGAAAAAGAACGTTAGTGATTGCTTATATAATTGGATGTATGTCCTGGGGAGCCCTTTATGCCAAGGTAGGCCTAGCATGAGAAATGCAATCCTCTGGAAGTGATCATACAATACGATGGGTCCGATCCATTGATATCGATTAGTAAAACAACCTAGAGGATTGACCAAAAGAATGTGCACTGCTTGTTGCGCATTATGAGGGACCAATTCGAATGGATTCCTTACTTTAAGCGATATGTGAAGAGAGGTTGAAAGGTTAAAGGACTATTCTCAAAATAATCGTAGGGCCTTGACCCGCCTTTGAGGGAAATATGGATCAGACGGATTGATGGTTTACTCAAAAGTCGGGGTTTATTGCTTTTGTAACTTCACATCTCCATTTTATTTGCAACACACTAGCTCATAAGCCTTCTAAAAATCAAAATTTGGCCTTGATAAAATCATTATCCCAACAATGAGAACTTATTTGTGAATTCTTCAATTTAGTGTCCTTATGCATGGGATTTTACCAACTTTGATAAAATGGCCAAAAAATGATTACTAGAGGTTTATACTCTAGCATGTGAAGGTCACTCCATGTTTTTTGGTGTCATCATAGAAAGGATCGGACCCTACCTTACCTTGTGCACTACCCCTTTGGATGTTACTGAAAACATAAACATGCAAGTCTCATTGGATTATATATCCAGACACAAGGTGGTTTATTCCTAACAGGGATTCCCTATCGACATTCCCTCTATGGCTTATGCATGATGCAGTTTATTAACACAAGTAAAGGTGCAAAACGAAACATGGCCTATAGGACCCGTTTGAATGCGGGTAAACCTAAAAGTGATATGCCATTATAACTTAAATGCAATAAATTCAAGCGTGCAATAGCCTATTTAAGGATGGCTTGTCTTAAAAGAGTACCAAAACTCTTATCTTCTAGAGTTTGTGAAATGCAAGAAAAGGAAGACAACAAAAGGTTAGTTTAATCATCAACAGATATCACATAACACGCGTTGGAGCAACAAATTGCACAAAAATAAAGAGGGTGGAATCCCTCCTCTAGGTGTCTAATGATCCTTAATGTAAGGTAGACTCTCCCCTAGGTAATTCTAACATGGATGCATGAGGTTGGGCTCACTAATGCATCTAGACTCGATAAAGGTTACAGGCTCCCAAACCTTGCACCAAAGGCAAAGGTCATCAATCCAAATGCCCTCAAGTGGGTGGTTAGTGATCCCCTAGACATTGCTACGCGTGCCGTGCACGGCCACATGTCCAAGTGGATCGATCCTAATCCTAATAGGGAAGAGTATGACAAACCACTAAAAGTAAAAAAAGTAGGGTCAAAGTAAAATACATATGCCGTGAAAGTGATTTCCTTTGAGAGGAGGGATTCAAACATCAAACATTTTCGAGGCTCTAGGGTAGATGCATACCCACCCCCAAATGCAAGGCGCGATACAAGTAAATAAATAAACAATAATTCATTCATCATGTACGCGATGTGTAAGGAGTGATTTGCACGGGAAAACCCTAAAAGAGAAAAGAAAAGAATGCAACCTAAAACATCCAAATGTGATATATAAGAAAGTTAGAAGAACGAAATAGTCAACTAAATCAAGTGCTCGGACCCTCTTAGGAAAATCCCCAGTGGAGTCTAAGTCATATTTTTTTGATGGTATGGAAAAGAGGAAAAGATTTTGATTTTGTTTTGAAAGGGGAAAGGGTCATGGGACTACAAATCGACGGTTTGGACCCAAAACAAAAGTCTAGAAAAGGGTTTTAGAAAAGATTTGGAGTTAAACCACTTGGTATGGAGTTTAGGTGTACCAAGTCACCAAAAGATTTTAATTAATGAAAATAAACAAAGAAAACCCTTTTTAGACGACTCCAGGTCTTTGAAAAACTAGAGAAAAAGGTTCGGGGGTCACGGTTGAAAGAAGGGAAGGCAAAGATTCGATGTTACTCGTATCTAAGGCACCCTTCTAACCTAACCAAAGCTAGTTGCAAGACTTAGTTGAAAATTTCCTAATTCTAACTTCAAATTTATCACATTTGGATGTTGTCTATATGGATGCAAAACCTAGACCTAATGTTGGATCGAGAGGGGGGAATGTCTCCTTGAGGTGTGATTGGAATTGATCACATTAGTTGTGTCATCCAATTTTGGTCCCTCGAGGAGGTCACGAAAAATGCAAATGATGAGACTCGAATGAACGGAAAGTAGGGTTTTCAAAAATGCAATTTTTATAAAGTATCAAGAGAAAAGAAGTTGGGTTTTTGAAAGGATCAATTCTAAGTGCAAAGAGGAACTTGAATTTTTCAAAAGATGTAATTTTAAGAAAAATGGTTTTTTTAACTTTGAATTGCTAAAACATGAAGAAAGTTGATTTTAAAATAATGCACGTGTATGTCCTAAGGAGGATAATGCAACATAACGGGGGACTAAATTCATGACTTTGAATCTTCCTTTTCATAGAAGGAAATAAAAGCGTGCTAAGGCTAGGAAGCCATACTCGCTCTTTTCCCTATTTCAAAGGGTAATGCCTTAAATGCACTAATCTAATAAAAGAAAACTAAATGAGATGTTTACATGCGGGATGGGGAATAGTGACATGCAAAATGGGAAAGAAACTCTAAAAGTGACAAGTGTGTGAAATTTGTATCTAATGCATGAAAGGCGCTTTAAGGGTCTAGCATTGGACTAGCCCTTGTCAGGGTTCTCACCTAACATTGGATTAGTGAGAAATTGAAAGGGAAGGCCACAACTAGCGTTGGACTAGTGTGGTGACGTCAATATATTTACACAATAATCATGTAGACATGATAATAAAGCAAATAAACACATAAAACACATAAACACATAACACATAGGCATAATGTCTAGATGCAAGACCCTAGGAAAGCAAGTAAACACATAATCATGCAAGCATGCAAAATAAGCATATAAAAACTAATTATTACATTGGGGGAAACCTAAATACATTCTAAGGGAAGAAATTCGAAATAATAATCTAACTATTACATCTTCTAGAATAAATACACTTTTTGCCAAATTAAACCTATCTATTACAACTTGGCATCCAAGGCCTCCAAATGATTTACTCAAAAATTAAATGACATAAATAAAGACTAGACATGAATAAAAGCAAAGGAAAACTTAATTTAAAACATGCAAGATCATGCAAAAACACATAATAAGCACATAATAGGGGAAAGAAGTTACCATCCCTTGATATGAGGCCTTAATTGAATCCTTAAATGATGGGCATGATTATCTAAGACTCAATGTGAACAAAAGGGATCAAGGTACCAATTTAAAGGAAAAATCAATCAAAATTCAAAGAAAGGGTATCTAAGCAGATTCGCAAGCAAGCAGATAATAGGGAAGTAGAGTAAGATTCTGGAACAAAAAGAGCATGAAATATCAGCGAATACAAAAAAAGAGAGGTTACGCGAGTAGAACGTGATGAACCAAGCAACAGGTCCGTTACAAGCAAAAATCAAGATCAGAGGAAGCGCGACGGAACGGACTCATCCGCTAACCAGCTTCTTCCCATCTTCAAAATATCGGAAGATTGCTTCCAGTTTTTCGACAATATCACAAAACAAAATCCTCGAGGCAAAGGGATATATTTAAAGCATCAAATATCAGCATTCAGATCATGTCAAAACAAGATAAAATCGAAGAAGGCCAAATCTTAAGCATCGGATCATCAAATAGGCAAAAGGGGAAGGGAAGAAGCCGGGATAGAAACGAGGCACGCTGGCGCGTAACTTTTCACATCTTCAAATATTCAACGAAACGCTGGATCGTGCGAGGTTGTCCACGCAAGAGATCCGCTTTCACAACTTCAAACATTCAGAGGAAGCGGACCGTTCGCTTGAACTAATCCGTAAGTAGTCAGCGTTCTTCACATCTTCAAAACGCGTGAAGAACATTTTTCCAGAAATTTCTCGAAATCACAACAAAGATCATCACGAAGCATCAAACGCGTCTAATTTTAAGCGTAAAACCAATCTACTAGCCTTACCAAGGCCTTATAAACACAACATGCTCATATAACAGCTGATAATCATCATCAAATATCCCAAAATAAAAGAAAAACTACTCAAGACCTTGGTTCCACCAAAGGCCCAAATCTCGGATAATTTTACGATCAAAACAAGAATAGGTATAAGTGTGCTACCAGACTGAAGCTTTAATCCAAACGGAGGACGAGGCCAGAATTTCCAAGAATAAGCTTCTTCAAGTAGAAACCCTAGCTCTTCTTTTCTTCTTTCTTTTCCTTTTTTCTCTCTAATTTCCAGCCGTTTTTCTCTGCTTTTTTCTCTCTCAAAGCTCTCCTAATTGCCTCCTTTTCTCTCAGATTTCCCCCTTTCTCCCCTCCCTAATCTAGGCTATTTATAGCCACCCAAACCTAGAACTAAGGGTTTTGATGTTCTTGGGATGAGGTGAGCTAATCTTGAACGTTAGATCAGTTGTTAGGGTTTAGGGGTGAGTTGGGGAATGTTTAAATAGGTTTCTTATCGCTCAAACATAAAATACAATGTTGGAAAAGGTGATCCAAGCTTACGGAAAAATCAGTGCGTCATTTTTTTTTCGTCGACAGTTCGCTGACTAGTTGGGACTCACCCGAACTGGTCCGCTTTATGACTTTGACTTTTTTTTTTTTTTTTTTTTTTTTAAAGAAAAACCTACAAAAGTGAGAAAAATATGTTAGAAAATTCAAAAATAAATAACTAAACATTAATAGATAAAAACATAGGAAAACAAATGAAATAGTCAAAATTTGGTGTCTACACATATCCACTTGGCAACTTCATACCTTTCAAGACTTTACAGAAGATGTCTTTGTCTGCCTTGGTTAATGTAAAAGAAGCATGTGGCAACATAGAAATGGAACCATGTTCAATTGGATGCAGCTGACTTTCTAATTCCAAGTTCTCTAAGATCCTTTCGAGAGTTCAAATTATCCTTAGTATTCTCAAGAGCCATAATTGTGCTGATCAAGTTATCACAAAATTACCTTCAATGTGCATGACATCAAGGTTGTGAGGTACCAAATTACTTGTCCAATATGGCAATTCAAAGAAAATACTTTTCTTCTTCCGTAAGTGGTGTTTATCTTTATCAAAGTTCCCTATTTGTCTTCTCTTAAGATCTTCCTTTTTGTACTCAGTAAGTATGCCATCTAATTGCTGCAAAACATCTGCTCCAGATAACAATTTTGGAGCTTCTCCCCATTCCATCTTTCCATCAAAAGACACTTTATCCTTTAGCATTCTATCACTCTTATGCAGAATCGGTGGCCAATAAAACAATATTTTTCCAATGCTTCAAACGACAAGATTTAGTGTCTTTTTTACTGCACAACGAGGACATGCCTTCTCACCCCATGTACTCCAACCCGACAACAATGAATAAGCTGGAAAATCACTTATTGTCCATAAAAGAGCAGCTTTTAAAAAAATATATTCCCAGAGATGCATCATAGGTTCGTGCACCAACACCAAACAATTCTTTTAATTCCTCAATCAAAGGCTGCAAATAAACATCAATCTTGTTTCCGGTCCTTTGGGACCCTCAATAAGCTGGATAATAGAAAAATTGTTGCTTCATGCACAACCAAGGGGGCAAATTATAGACTATGAGCACCACGGGCCATGTGCTATATCTCAAATTCATTCTACCATATGGATTGAAGCCATGCAGCTAGCCCAAGTCTAACATTCCTAGGATCAGTAGCAAAGATGGATTTTGTTCACAAATTTTTTCCAAGCTTGAGAATCAGCGGATGTCTAAAGACCCCATCATCCCTACGTCCCTCTACGTGCCATTTCATCAATGAAGCAGTCCTTGAAGACATAAAAAGTTTTTGTAGTCTTGGTTTTAATGGAAAGTATCTCGCCGCTTTTGCGCCTATCTCTTTACTACATTCCTTGTATCTAGAAGTTTCACATATGTCACATCTATCTTTCATTTCATCTTCTCCCTTGAACAACATACAATTGTTAGGGCATGCATCATACGTCTTACAAGTGAAACCCAAGTCTTTAGTTATCTTATTAGCCTCGATATGAATCGTAAGTTAGACGGTTTTGGAAGAGCTCTCTTGAGCAACCTAAGAAGTGACGTAAATGACTTGTTGCTCCAATTGGATTCAACCTTCAATTGCATCAAATATGTGATGAAAGAGAGTTTTGTGAATTCTTTGCAGCCTGGATACAATTCTTTCTCAGCATCTTCTAATAATTCAAAAAACTTTGTTGCATCATCGTTAAGTCCAGTAGAGTCTCCTAAGGTTTGATTATCAGATTCTCTATCAATGTGCATGCCCATTCCCTCCTCAAGCATCCCAACCATATCGTCTTCCGAGTCAGAATGAATCGTAGGTTCATGGTCTTGAGTTTCATGTACAGATTCATACGTTTCCCCATGATATACCCAAATCTTATAAGCCTTATGAAATCCCCAAAGACGGCAATGGAACTTCACATCATTTATACTTTTGAAGTATTTATTTTTACACTTAATGCATGGACAACATATAGTTGAGTTATAATCTGTCAAGTTTTTCTTAGCGAATTCCAAAAAATTCTCAAATCCATCAATGTACTCTTTTGAGCGAATATCACTTATGTCGATCCAACTTTTATCCATAGAGACTGCAAAAATTATTTTAAATAAATCAATTGAAAGACACTTGCTAAAGGACATGTATATAGATGTACTTGCTAAAGGACATGTATATAGACACTTGCTTAAGAATGTAGCATCCAAAATCTAGAAAATCATCATAGACATTTACCCAAAAAAATTTAAGCACATAGAAGACAAAAATGCAATCAGCCAAATACACAATTAGGCAACTAAATACTTTGCAAAATAAGTAAAATAGATTAGTGATAACAGAAAGCATCATAGACTTAAAATGCAACTAGCCTTGGGAATTTACTATCCTAAAATCTGGTTAATTGACATAAAGAATTCAGGACTCAGGACATCAATGAAGACTAGATGAATTTTGTAAACAAAGGAGATGCAGGGTATCGATCCCTGTACCTCTCGCATGCTAAGCGAGCGCTCTACCATCTGAGCTACATCCCCCCGTGTATTTATTCAATACAGGAATATGCAGCAGGAATGCAAACATTTAAAAAAAAAAAAAAAGAAGTCGATTACCAATCTAAAACCTTGACAGAATGCAAAAAAGCTCTTTAGAGGCTAGCTTCAGGAGATGCCTTAAGTAAGGAACACAATGTAGGTTCAACAAACACAAGGAGGTGAAGTTTCCTGCCAAAAGGAAAGCGCAAAAAGTGACCATTAATCCCATAGCACCACACAGAAGGATGGCTTGTTTCTACTAACCGGATAAACAAAACATCAACATGGCAAACAAACTAACCTTGACTGCAGGTTCAACAAGATTAGCAAGCTCAATAGGCAATTTGATCCAAACACCCTTCTTACCCTGCAGAGATGATAACCAGTTATCTTAGTTTATAGATAACAGATTATGGTAAAAGATGGTGGAGCGCATCGAATTTATTAAAGGTTCTCTTGTCAGGGGTGAATACAAGAAAGACAGCTAGCATCATTACCATTAACCCTTCCCTTATGATCAAATTATGATTCTGATGTTTGAGGACTGCAATTGTCATAAGAAGAACAACTTAAGCTTTTAAAAGACTGCATGGGGATCCTTATCTGTGTATATTCAGGAATATACAGTCTGGTATCCCTAAATGGGAAGGTTAAAAATAATATATACAGGCAACAGTTTCTGTATGCATGACAATGGGGCGCCATGCACCTGATTCCTGGGGGCACGGGTCAAGAAAAGTGGCGACCACCCCAAGATTTTAGAAATCATTTCAGGCCCTCAATTAAAAGTTTTCGTTTATATCCTTGTAGAACTTAGACTTTGCTTCCCCAAGATATTACAAATACTTTCACATTCCCTTGGACAGAGAAAATGAAGAGAATGCACGTACACATGCTAACTTGAGAAGAGATCGAGCGCATACATTACTCTGACTATTCATTTGAACAGTCACAGCAGAAATTACTAATTCAGATGGATTAGTAAAATACATAAGCTTTGGTCTATTGCACATAGAAAAGCAAATTCACCACCCCCCACCCCCACTCAGTCAAGAATGCATTGCACATAAATCTTTACAAGCCTGGCAACCTCCCTTGATTTATGTTGCCTATGCATCTAATATTAAAAAAAGAGATTCTTAATCATGGCTAACAGTGAAAGAAGTTTGAAAAGAATACATGCATGATGATATTCCTAGCAGTAGCTGAAAGGAATGACACTTCATATGTCATAGACCCTGCTTTGATATTCCTAGCAGTAGTGAAATGTTCATACCTGGATGCAGTTGCAATTCCTCGAGCAATAGGATCACGGAAGCCAAGGTTATCAAGCACGGCCTGAACAAAATTCACTCCAATGAGCCCAGTAACTACAACAACTGCAGCAGTGAGAGATGAATTGGCACCTGTAACCACCCAAGAAGATAATTCTCACATTTCAGCATTTGGACTCCATGAGCTTTTGCACTCTCACGGCCAGTGCAAGGCTATAGTCAAAAGTAACTGACCTTCAAAGAAAGACACAATGCTGAGAGCCAGTGCTACAGTAATGCATCTGGGACGTATTGATATAGTTAAACTTGGCTCCAATGCAAGAAGCCGTCCAATCAGAGTCGTTCAGTACAAAGAAAACAAAGTTGAGATAATGACCGAGGTGAAAATCTCAGCTGCATGCCTCTTGACAAGCTGAAAAGTGAACAGGGGACACTTTAGGAAGTACATGGCCAAGGTAAAGATCAAAATGAGGCGTAAAATTTATTTTTTCTATTGGCCAAAAAAGAAAGAGTAAACACCAATAAGACTAATTGCAGGGAACAAGAAATATGTTCATGGTCTATCAATAATCTGCAATAGAGTGTAGTCCCAGTACCAGCTTCTTCACGTAAAAGCCTCTCTACTGATTTCTTTAGCACAAGAGAGAGGAAAATTCTACAGTAGTATGCACTCACTGTTGTGTTAGTAGTAAGGAGCTGAGACAGTACTATTAAATCATTAGTGCCCCGGCACGGTAATTTGTCTAACGGACATGAAAAGATATACTATATACTAGTAGAGAGAAGAAGAGAGGAAAGGCCGGCCCGGCACTCAGATTCCATCAATTTTACTGGGCATTTAAGCGCTTCTCAGAATGCTAATAAATAAATAAACGAGAGAGGGAGAGAGAGAGTTGGGATGGATCAGCAAAGCTGGCAGCCTCTGAATGTATAGCAAGTATATTTTTTGAGTGAGTATATCTGGATGTAATGAATGCAACACACAAGCACAAGAATTGGATAATAGTAGTGGCAACGCTCTATAAATGCAGATAATAATGGAAGGGACCAACAAGGGGAACAGAGTCTGCTAGAAGTCAATGAATGTTTACTAGGCAAACAAAATTAAACAAAGCAAACGATTAGATCAGGAAATGAAACTTCAGCCCTGCTACTTAAGACTATTGTGAAGCAGAGGTAATCATGTCTCAGTATAGATAAAGGTGAATAAAACTGCCATCTTAAATCTCATGCACGCCTGCATTTATATGTACACCTTATTCTCTATTTGACTTAAATCAAGAAATCTATTCTCAGCTTGCAAAGATAAATGGCAGAATCTGTTGTTGATGCATAGGCTTGCCAATCTACTGATTCAGGAAACAAAATTCTTGTATGGTGTAAGTGGTGAAATTGTGCAAATGCAAGCTGAGTTTAAGAGAATGCAGTGCTTCTTAAGAGATGCAGATGCAAGGCAAGACGAAGAAAACATTCCATGCCAATCTACCTTAGGTTGTGATGTTCATTCTATGTAAAACATTTGAAAATAAAACTCTGGGCAGACAAAGAGAGCGCGATAAGTATTTTGATCCTGATAGTCCATGCCTAAATTGAAGATGAATGTTCTGATATTATTTAAGACTTTAAATATCCTGTGACGGGGTTATTCACCAAATATTTATCTTTTTGTCAAAATTAAGAAATCTTGACATCTTTGTTAGCAATCCATAACTACGTAAAGAAGCCCGACAATCTAGAACAGCTTACATCAGCTTACATAACTAATATCAATCAATAACATACAGATTACATCAGCAGATTACATACAGCTTAATGTCGTTACAGATTACATCAGCAGATTACATACAGCTTGCACGCAGGTCCTTAGTCAGTGAGCATTACAGCTGAATTTGAACAACAGATAGTAATTAAATTGGTACCAATAAATTTACGAAGAGAGACTAAACACACAATCAAACAAAATGAATTTCCCCAAATAGAAAACAAATTGGGAGGCAAAAACTACTAAAATCGCCACTGCTTTGCAAACTACATAAATAATTATCAAAACATAAGCTGAAATACCTTAGGAAGCTTGATTCTTTGAAATCGTTCTGAACCCTAAGAGCAAGAAAAAGGTAGACGAAAGGAAAGATTGGGAGAGAGAAACAGAATCTTTCAGAGTAATAGGAACATGCCAATTTGACGGATGTGGTGAAATTCTGAATCCTAAAAGCGAGAAGAAGATGGAGATAGAGAGAAAGATTGGGAGAGAGAGAGAGAGACTCTGACTATAGAGAGAAAACGGATAGAAAGAAAGAAGAATCGATTGATATTTTAGCAACGGGAACGAAATAGGCTAACCAATACAAACGACGTAGTTTTCTTGATTTCTCATGACTTGTAAAAATAGGTTGCAAAACGACGTAGTTTTATTAGTTTTATATGACATGCATTTTTTAGTCATAAAAGAACTCATATTTGTGACTCTCAAAATTTACAAGTCACAAAAAGTAAGCAAAACTACGTCGTTTTATTGCTTTTATATGACATGCCAGTGCTAGTCATAAAATATTTATATTTGTGACCCATAAAAAATTACAAGTCACAAAAGCCTGGTTTTTCTTGTAGTGAAACGCTGCCCTATATATTGAACATTCCTAATGATGGTGCAAATGCCAACAGGATCAAGAAGTGCAGTGACGGGCAAGGCATGGTATCAGAAGGTGAAGTGGCTTCTGCTTGAATAACTGATACCACCATGTCCGTAAGTTGCCACATCAAAGTTCCCAATAAATGACAGGAGAAAAAGACATTATAAACTTGCAACTCAGCTGTACAGATATATTATTCTACAACACTATTTAATTATAATTGACATGATTGATTAATTACATATGCTAACTGGAACAAAACACTGTACTAAATTAGTAGATTAACTCCTATAGGTAAACCTATATCTTTGTCCGGTATAGCCGCACCAGAATCGAGTGCATTGCTTATGTATTGAGTTGTTGCTTATTGTCGAATAGACACTTAGACACTAACTTGTCAATGCATTTCAGTAGTAGCTTGGTCTCCAGAAAGCAAGGTCCTTCGCAGAATTTTATCTGTACAGAGGACGTGTATGACACCTCTATGGTTTAATCTATATGCTTGATCACAGCGAATATTATTCTGTTTCAGTCATATTCCAGAAGGAGAACTACAGGTAGTTAGAGAAGCCCTTCACCCCTTTAATCAACAGATAACAATTGATCTTTAGAGAGAAAAGAGATGGACCACGGGGGTGGGTGTTGGTTGGGGAATGGAAGCTAGGAAGTTCTTGTAGATTTACATTATTAACATGTTACTCGCTACTTTATTGTTGAAGCACAAAAAGGATGGGTTAGGTGTATGCCCTGTTATTTGTTTGTATAAACAAAAATGTTCAGGATTATTGTACATAAGCAGGTGTCCGCTGATGGAAAACCAGCTAACATGAGAATTGAAGGAAAGATAAACCAGTTGCAGTTGTACAGGAAACGCTATTATAAACCAGTTGCACAGGACATAGTCATAAATAGTGAAAGCATGAAGCATCTCGATCTCACTGACCTGATATCGAGAATTTCATCTTAAGCAATTTTCACAACACCGTTTCTGAAGCACTTTTTTAAGACACCATTATCCTGGAATGATAGGTTCATAGTGAATTACACTTCTATTCTATTAAACTAGATTAGTGGTGTGATGACTGTCCAAGACAGAATCAGCCAGTGCTAGTATATAATTTTCTCCAGGGCAAATACTCTATGACATCGGCAGAATATGTCCATCCCAAAGTTTTGACCACTGTAAAAAAATTTCTAAGCTCCTAAAAGTGCTGGACATGGTGAAACAGCTAGCATCAACATGATTGAATGCAATACCAAGTGCTCGAAAATCTTTCTGAACTTACCCTCAATGTTCTCCCCTTTGCTCTTTTAGATTTGATTAGAATGTATCAACTGTGGTGATTGCTTACCTTGTAACAGCACTAATTCTACCTACACCCAACAAATTAGTGCTCGAAAAATATTTTGTTGCTGCACAAATTACACCACAATCATACTGCACTTCTTTTACCCCATCACCTTCATCTGAATCTTCAGAACCAAAAACCAGAGAATGCCAGAGTTAGCCTGAACACTAGAACCTGATGACATAACAAAACATATGATGGCCACTAAACAAAAAGAATTAAACTTTTCTTGTTTTTAAACTTTGAACCAAATGGACATACTTGATTTAAACTTGAACATATTTCCATAAGGTCCTCGGTACAGGTTTGCTAGAATATTAAACTTTTTTCCTGTTTCTCAAAAATCTTGATGCATGCGTTTGCATAATTCTGTGCTATATTCTACTATCGATGCATTATGTTCAAGAACATAAACCAGTTTCTTATCATGAACCGTCTATGCTTCTTTCCATATTTGTGAATATTGCAAACAAACTTCAATAATGACGTGATGGTTCTTAGATAGTAGATGCCAAGCAGAAAATATTTGATAGTATGACAAAAAATTGCTAAAAACAATTACTCTGTAGCAATAAATCACAAGTAGATGAGTAAGTGTCTTTTGGCCTAGAAAAAGTATTATGAAATTGATGTTGTCAGTTGACTCTGGTACACATACTCTTCAGTTAATTTGCAGGTGACCAAAATCTTTCTGAACTTACCCTCAATGTTCTCCCCTTTGCTCTTGTTTTTGCATCATCTTTGTTATTCCATTTTCTTATGAAGAAAAGAAATGCAAAAACTGACAGTTAAGTAGCTTGATTTTGTAGTTAAATTTTCAATACTGGGTCTATCACATCTCTACACAAAACAAGAGGACCAGTGAAAAATGAGAAAAGCAGGGCTGATACTTTAGTAGCTAAGTAATTGAGTATATTACAAATTTGAATACCTTTTGTGTACAGGTGTAGGTGGTGCTAGGGAGGATGGTAATGTTGATGGTTTGGAGGTGGTAGAAATTGTGAAAGAATCACATCTCAATGTAGAATGAGAATACCTCATGCCAAAAACTACAGCTTGGTCTAATGGACCTGGCTTCATCTTTCCCATAACGGCACTGTGGCATGAGTTGCAAAGCCCATTCAAAGCAAAGATTGCAATCTCCAGGATCTATGTTGGGTATGCATTGCTTAAATGCATAGATGGTCTTAAGACTATCATTCTTGCTCGACCTGCAGAAAACTTGGTGACTGAAAAAACCTCCAACTGTTTCATTTACGAGATTGACAACTCACTAGCTCCTGGTTGAATAAACTTGAGTTTGATGGAATGTCAGGACTTTGATGACTAAAATTCAGTCTAGTACTCATAGTACTAAAAATGATCTTGTCTGAATATCTCATCATGCAAAGATGATAGCATCCAATTGCCTCCTTTTGATTAAGACACAGTTGTGTGATCTTATTAGCTGAATCATCGACACAAGCTTGACAATCTTGGAAACCAAGATCTCCTCTGAAGAGGACAATGGCATAAATGCTGTCAGGATCTTTGCCAAATGAGGAACAATAGAATCCACAGGGATTAATATTAGATCAAAAGGATGAAAGGAGGGTGTTCAAAATGGCCTGGTATGTGCAGTTTTGTGTGTAATCACCTATGTCATTCGAGCAGAAAAACTCAGTGAAATTTGGTTGAGAAACAGTTGGCAAAGCAAAGTTGTGAGCATGCTAAAGACTAACAAATAGTACAATCTTATAGAAGATGATCCACAAACAAAGCTTCAAATCTCAGCAACAAAGTAGAAGATGCAAAGCTGAGCATAAATGCAAGTGATTGACTTTCAGGCTTCATATGATTTTTTTTGTCTTATTCACTAACATAGCAACTCCTGAGCATAAAAACATTTTAGAACTAATTTCACTTTGCACCCTCTACGTTTTCAACAATTTGCACTTTGCATTCTGAACTTTCATTGCGGACACTTTGCACCATAAATCTATCATGATGAACCTCACATTTTTCTTTTTTCTTCTTTTTTGAAGGATTTCTGTCAATTTTCATCGTTGATAACAATATGTCATCTCGTGTATAGGCACGTATTATTCGAGTAATTTCGCTCTTTGTATGTGAGAGGAAAGTAATTAATCTGGGATGAATTAGAAACATTAGAGTATGAAATTTTCAAAACCAAAGTTAAGATGAAAATTTCATAGTAATTGGTAACTTTGGAGGTTGAGCACCCAAAAGAAAACTTAAGGGTACAGATGGGATCAACTTATAAGCTTTAAAGGAGCCAAAGCTATCCTACGTGCCATTATATACTTTTTAGATTAAGTTTTTATCCACCGTCAATGTAATAGATTTTTTACACTAACAAGTGTAGATACATGCCACCTACATCAAAAGTGAATTTCATATTTTAAAATGGATTACTGGACATGCATTTATACCCACTCATGCATACACTGACAATGTATAAAAAAATTATCTATACTTTGGTGTGTGTGTTTTGGAGGAGGGGGGGATTAAACTATCCAGAGTCTAGGCAAAATTGATTATTATATAGTATCCCTAAACTTGGGCCATGTACACATTTTATTCTCAAACAGTTTGGCATAACATGTTTAGTATCTGAACGATCAATTTTTTATCAATTTCATCCTGAAATGGAAAATTAATCAATTTGAATGGGAAAATGTTAGTTTGCATCCCTAAAATTGGGCCATGGACATATTTCGTCCTTAATCTATGCGTTGACTATGCTATGGATTCTATCTTTTGTTGGGAGCAATTGATTTGAATGCAGTTGTTTGAGGATGAAACATGTCCATGACCTAAAGTTTAAAGATGAATATTGGCATTTTCTCGTCCAAATTGATTAATTTCCCATTTGATGATGAAACTGGTCAAACATTGATAGGTCAAATACTAAACATGCTATGCTAAAAGGTTTGACAATGAAATATGTCCATGACCCAAAGTTTGGGGATGAAAACTAACATTTTTCCCAGATTCCAGAGTTATATTCAACTGTTAGGAATAGAAAAGAATTAATGAAAGCATGTTGACTTTAAGTGTACAGCTCTATTGCGAGTGGAATGGAAACTGATTCGTAGGAATTGTCTAACTATCTTCTAACTGTATGAACATAATTCTAAACAAATTTTCAAAGATTGTATTAGGGACTGCCTAACTATCCTCTAACATTATGAAAATAATTCTAATCAATTTTTCAAAGATTGTATTAGGGACTGCCCAACTCAACCCACTGCATTTGGTTGACATGAACTCATCAAATTTATTTGTGGAAAAAAATTTCACATACTTTTGCAGTAAGTAAAATCTATCGTTATAAAAGTTTAACCTAAAATATGTTAGGTCAGAGATGTGAAGTTGCTTATTCGTTTTTCTATGTTGGTGGCCAAAAGAAAATGGGATAATATCAGAAACCTCCTCTAAGGTTCCTCTTAATGTCACTTAGTACCTATAAGATTTTAACAATATTACTTATCTTCCTTATTTTTATTATTTGTGTAACAAAATTTTGCAAAAACCCTAAACTAAACTTTTGCTTCTTTAGCTAAATAAAAATGCTCCTAAACTTTTTTGTAACTTCAAGAAAAACCAGCACCGAAAAAACAATTTCTAATAGTACCACCACATCACAAAGCTATAGCTCATAAAAATATAAATTTGAAAAATAAAAAAGATATTTGTAAAGAAATACACTAGCACCAATTTAACTCCATATGCTTAAAATCCATTTCTTACTAACCTTTTTTTTTGTCCTCAACCTCTTCTCAACCCGTGATTTAAGCCTTTAAATTATATTAGATCATTACAAAAATCAACTCAAAATTACAACGAAATTATATGCCACTCTATCACAATTTACAAAAGGACAAATAAAATTTAATTTAGTATAATTTATAAATAAAATATCACATAATCATCTAAAAAATTGAGTAAGAGAGAATGTTGAAGAAAGGGAAAAAAGAAGAAAGAGACTTTTATTTCTTTTTTTTAATATTTTGAACTCCATTTTTTTGATATCTAAATTATGTATCAAGTGAGGATTAATATAATCATTTTGCAATTACTAGGGAAGATAAGCGATATTTTTAAAATCTCAAGGGTGCTGTGTGGTATTAGGAAGAACCTCAAGGTAGGTTTCTGATATAATCCCAAAGACAAATGCATTTAATTTAGATTGACGTACAAACTTTAAATCTTAATTTGCACCTTATATCTGAGATTTTAATAGCCAAACTAAAAGGTTAGATGAGACAAAATTGGTAAAGCACAAGCCAGCAAAAATCCAAGATGTCTTTCCAATCAATGACCTATGCTTGTAAATTGATCTAACACACATGCATTAATTACATTTGTCCAAGTCCTATGGACCTGAGACAGTAATGCTTCCGACTGTATTCATTTTCTTCGTGGGTTTTTAGCTAGATTACCAATTTTAACTGCACGAACACAGAATTTTTTGGCCTTTTGCCACTTTAGTTACAAACATTCAACTAATTGTGTTGATATGTCAAGATTTTGAACATTATATTCTTCTACTTAGAACACGTCAAAACATTGAGTCGTTACATGAGAAAATTAAGAATTTACCCCTGAAAATGTTTTTTACAATTAGAGACTAATCCTTCAAATATGTAAGATTTTGTGTCTGCGCATGGAAGAATGGATAATACCTTTTCAGTAGAAGTAATAGGTAAACTCTGCTCAACAATAATTACAAATAGCATACATGCTCAATAATCCCCGCTTGGAGTATTTGACTTTGAATAGAAGAAACTTCCAAGTACCGGGAAGAGACTGACAGGAAAGTGATGAAATTTGAGATAGTTTTTAACAGGGAAGGGGTAAAATTACTTTGGTTATTCACTAGCTAGTAGACTTTGAATTTGGTGTATGAAACTGTAATTATTATTTTTTACACTTTCTTTGTTTTCAGAGGGATCCTACTCTTACCTTTATTCCACTGGTAGAGTTTATTGATCTCTAACTTGTACATGATTACAAGTACCCTTATTATTCTTTTGCTTTAGAGGGATCCTGCTCTTACATGCACTATCCCCATTAACAGTATTACAAGGTGTAGACTTAGAAAGGATACAAGTGCTTTAGACATTCCCTAAAATTATGTCCAAAGTATGACACTAATCATGGCTAGCTTCCAAGATAAACGTAGTTGACTGGAAGTCATAGGCGTAACTCAGCACATACAACAAGCCATGTCAGTAGGCAAATATTACAACTAAAAACTGTGAAGCACAAAGAAGACATAGGTAAGCAACCGGCAAAATATTTGAACATGTGAAATGGAACAATGATGGATAGAAATGTGCACTGCTATATTTATATTCTGCACAATAATGGAACAAACATAGCAGACAAATCAGGCAATTTGTCCACTTTCACGTTGCACCAATTTGCAGTACTTGTATAAATTTATCAGATGCTATACTAACATCAAAAGTGGAATTACAACAATCTTTAAAGATTATCCAACTAGGTCAAGAATAATAAGGGTATACTACAAATAAGTGGTGCAAATTTTATCCTTATGAATGAATTAAAACAGAATGAATGGATCCCTAGTCCATGGTTACACTGAAATTTCATGCTACAGCATCCCTAGCAGCTCTTGGAACCAAGTGCATCCTTTCTTTGTGGTTCACTAACATTTCTCTCACTGTTTCTCTAAACACCTCTTCGTCATCATATTGCCATGCTAATAAAGCACTGTCATCATCAACATCTTCACCACTTGTGGATGGCTCTTCCTTAGGCTTGAAAATCAAAAGAATTACACCCTTCAAGAGGCATCCTAACGCAGGCAAACGCACAACAGGCACATAGCCAACCTTAAATATATGAGGTATCTTGACTTCTTCAAATATCTGCTCCAAGTCTTTATTTCTAAAGCTATTTTTCAACTCAAGAAGCTGTTCATCTTGTATACACAACCGCCCCTGTTTCTCAGAGTCTGTTATTGTCACGCTACGAAGCATTGAGTGATGCTCAACTAACATATATAGAATAGTTTGCCTTACAACAGTCTCTTGGCAACAGCCATATGCCCTATATAGACTCTGCTCCAACTCACTTTCAGTAAGACTCCATGTAACATCCCCAACTTCTTGATCTTGACTAAGTTCCTGTTTGGTTTTCTTCTCAATTGAATTAGGCAAAAGAGCCACGACATATTCCAGTTCAGGTCCAAACTTTGTCTTCCACTCAAGTGGCGTGGATGATGATGTTCCCACATATGAAAACTTGATGTGGACAGCTTTTAGGTCTTTAAATTTCCTAAGGCAATTGATAAACTTCAGTGTTTGGCGCAAGCATGTTATGTCCATCTTTGGAGTTATTTGGTTTTGAGGGCACATTTTCTTATCAAAAACATTCTGGATATGTGCGAGACCCTCAGATACCTCACACTCTTTGCTAGTAAAAGTCACCTTGACATTGTGCATCAGGGTGATCACAGATGCAAAGCGCTTGCAGACTAATGAGCATTGACAAACATATTTAAAATCTGGCATCATGGTGAAGATGGAGAGAAGAAGCTCATCTGGGAGGCGCTGAAACTCATCCCCTTTTACTTCAGATTTGGATTTCTTCTTTCTCTTCGGTATTGGCACAACATTGTCACAGCATCTATCTTTCCTTTTCATTTTTCTGCAACCAAATATCATCTGTAACAAAAAAGAGTACTGACATAGAGAAGCAATATGAATTGATTCTATGTTTTGCCTTCTGAGGAGTTAAGGCTTCAATCAATGTGCATATAGAAAAAAAGAAAACTAAAGCACATTAAAATACCAAAAGAATCTTCTAGTTTTCAGACACCAGGTTGCATTTTCTTCTTTTCTTCGTAGCAGCAATTCAATTGCCTTTTAAATTCTAAAGAAAGATTATGAGCCAGAGAGAACTCAACTCTAACACATGGTAGGTTCATATACTTTATGTAATCATAAAAGCATATACATACAAGGTAGTGTGTAGTATATATACATAAACAAGCTTGAACATAGAGAGAAAAAAGAAGCAACCAGAAAGGAGAAATCCTTATTCTTCTAAATGCAAGGCCAAGAACCATGTCATGTTCTAATTTTCATATGTGAACAAACAAATTAGTTCATTTTCTCTTCATTAGTTACATTTTGATCATCCGAAAATTTCACCCAATCCCTGAATGGAATCAACCACAGAGGCAGACAAACGAAAGCGTTAAGTTTTCAGGACAGTCACAAGAAATAACTTGCATGATAATCAGCCTACCATACAACTTCCGATTAGACTTTAGCAATGTTTTACACTCAGTGAAACCATTTTTGAGCTTGTACTGCACGCAAGTCATTGAAAATCAGACATAATGCTAGCATTCAATGTAACATCTTTAACTCAAGGACCAAAGTTTTTGACACATTGATGCATCACTGA
Source organism: Gardenia jasminoides (assembly GCA_013103745.1). Lineage (NCBI taxonomy): Eukaryota > Viridiplantae > Streptophyta > Magnoliopsida > Gentianales > Rubiaceae > Gardenia > Gardenia jasminoides. The sequence goes on along the minus strand of CM023099.1, from coordinate 30,268,290 downwards.
AAAAGAGTGTGAATAAGATGGATTCAACAAAAAGATGATAGGAAAGATGTTACACTAATAAGATGTTATCATTTCTTATCAATACAGTTCATTTCTTTCACAATTTTCCAAGATCAAGCATTCTTGAAGTGTTAGGGAAAACTCAAATTTATCATATAGAGAACATTAGTTTGATTATTGCATCTTTCAAACCTACATTTACACAGTTCCTGGAAGCATTGACCTCAAAAACTAAAAGAAAATTAAACTTTTAAACTATCAAACAAGTCGACTCTTAAAATACGAATAACTGGAATAATGAGAGGTAGTGACATCACAGCCTATAAAACATGTAATTATATATATATAGATAGATAGACAGACAGACAGACAGACAGATAGATAGAGAGAGATAGAGAGAGAGAGAGAGAGAGAGAGAGAGAGATAGAGAGAGAGTTTTACATGATTTTAGATGTAGAAATGTTACTCCTTTAGCTTCTCATGTGGGTGGAAACAGCTCCTTATTATCCATTTGATGACATCATAAAACCAAATAGCAAAGACTTAATTACATTAACATTCCCCAGCATTCTTTTTCTGCAAAAATACCACCAGAACCCAGACTTTCAAAATTAACTTCAACCTATGGCAGAAGATTCAAATGGATTTAATTTGTTAAATGTATTAATAACATGCATTGCAAATGAAAAGGCAATGGAGCATTTTCTGCCTTGTAGAAAATTTAAAAGCTCTACCCTGCCATCACCAGGAAAAAAAATGAAAAGTAAGACCGGAACATCGACATTTTCTAATTACCCTCCCCCTCAATCTTTTATTCTCATAACCACCTTTCTATCGTACCATGTCTTCCAAATTCAGTCACCTCTTTGTATGCTTTGAGTGTCTGGTGTCTCTATAAGGGATCCTGCATTCTATGCTATATGATTTTTATGTGTAACGGTGCCTATAAATGATTGAGTATTCTATAGTGTGTGAGTGCACATCCATGTCCCTGTTTACTATGCCTGAAACTGTGCGAGCAGCTATGCTTATTTACTTCATCTGTGAGGCATGTATCTTTAATAGGTATGAGAAGCAGAAAGTGGAAGAAAGAGAGAAAGGACTGGATGGTAGGAGAGTAGAAAAAGGGCAAAAAGGAGAAAAGGAAGGTCTTATGATGAGGATGGATAAGGCGAATAATCTGCCACACCTTGTAATTCTAGAGCTTGAAATCAATAAATGATATCTGCTCGAGGACTTTTGGAAAAGTTTGCACTACGTTAGCCTTTATCAATGAAAAGAATTTCTCACTGCAGCTTGGGCAGAAATATTGAAAGACACAAGCAAATTAAACCTAAATGGATCTAAATAAGATACAAAAGTCAAAACAGGGTTTAATCATATGGTAAACACCATCGGAAAAATATAAATGCACACAACACATAGTTGCCAAAGGCACGACATGGGCAAAAAGGATACTTGTCTACAACACATCAAATGGTAGAGAAAAAATTACCCCCAGTACCTCTCTGTGTATCTTCTCCACATCAACTACGACCAAGTAGTTCCATCTTCACTTGCCCCTCTCTTTTTCACATACAGACACAACCTGCACTACCCTTGCATGTCAATTCTACCATACCACAAATACTGTATGCACAGTTGCAGTAAAAAATTTTTGTGCACCAGAGTTCTTGGCTTTCATGCATGTTTTCCTTCTTTTCTTTTTTCAAGGTTATGAACTACTGCACACACAAAAATGGGCAGAGTCATTTTTCGTGGTAGTAAATATAAATTTGCCATTCACGCAATTTACATTTAACTATATGCTTCTAGAAATGGTTACTAATGACCTATTAAAGGCTTCTAAATGGAAAATTTTTTACGCTTCATCCAATTTAATATCGAATTCCCCAACTCATTTCAGTATAATATTATTCTCTTTCCAAAAAAGTCTCGAAAAGAATTACAACTAATATGACTGATTACTGTTTACTATCCAGTATATTGCATTATCAAATCTAAGAATCCCATGAACCTTGGGAATTTATCTTTCTACTTTAGATGTATAAACATAGGTAGACATACACATATACATATAATCATAGATTTTAATCACTTCTACAGATGACAAAAAGTTTTAAAAGCATTGAACGACCATACAGATCCTACATATTGCAAGCTTTCAGCTTAAAGCCAAGTATGTGTAACGTGCATTTGCATCTATGTTACATCGACACACTAAGTAGGTGGCCAGAGCCAAAATAACAAACAAACAAAAACAAAAGAAAAAGAAAACAGAAAAACAGCTAACTCCACAAACATCATTAGCAAAACTCTTAATATTCTGTGAATACAAAATTCAAGGATTGAAACTTTTACCATCATGGAAAAGATAAATCTAGTTTATTCAAAAATCTAGCTAGCTATGTACTCCTATACAGCAAGAAAATCACAAGTCTTAACTTTCATGCCAAAATATGGAATAGTTCTGATTCCTCAAAGCAGATAATTGCTGTCAAAAATTTAACTTAAACGTCGAATAAAAACATAGAAAAAAAAAAAAAAGGAAGAAAGAACACCTCAGAAAATTGGGGTAGAAACAACCCACAATCAATTTTCATTATTTACTCAATTAGTGTTGATCCTAGTCTAAACTCAGAACAAGAGAATCAAAATAATCACTTACAACATGAAATTTAAGCAAAAAGTAAGCTAAAAGAGTAAAGAATGCTAAGATTGAAGATCAGCGTAAGCATGTTTCTAATATATACCATCTTAGGCAATTCAAGACAAGAATTAAGAACTAAAATCAATAGGAATCATTAATTTATAACAAAAAATTAATGAGATAAAAGAAACATGCCTAAGATTTCATGGGTTTGAGCGCTGATGAGAATCTTGATTTAGGGCTCTGGAGCTCAATTTGTTGCGAAAACGAACCGCTACACGCAGCATAGACGGGCAATGGGGGAATCGGGGTGGACTCGCGTATTTCGCTATGCTGTCATCTTGGGGAAATATTGAAAATGTGAGTTGGGCACCTGTTAGTTTATTTTCAAGTCATTTTAGTCCCTCTCGCGGTCTCGCCGTTAAACCAAATTGAATCAGTTTTTATTCTACATTTTTGGGGTCAAACTTGAATTTAAAGCTTAAATTCAGTAGCAGTTTGAAATTTGAGGTCCAACTTTTCCATCTTAAATTAGTTTGATACGCTCGAGAGAGCTTGGTTCTAATATTAGTGTCTGTTTTAAACTGATATTTTGGGACCTCAATTAAACTAATACGGTAAAATATCTATAAATTAATACTCAATATTTTTCTTCTTCCTGGATTGGACTAACGAGTTATATTAGTAATTTTAATAAAATAATAAAATAATAATTTTTTTAAAAACCTCATTTAGCCCTTTGGTCCATACACATCATAAATTGATAATTCACTCAATTTACATATTGCATCTTCCTAAAATATGAGTCAAATATGAGTTTATTTATGTATTATTATGTTAATTAGATATGTTTATTATAAGAAGACTTTGTTGTTATTTATGTATATAATATTGTTAATCTAATGTATTTAATAAAATAAAAGTGAATATTTGTCATTTAATATTTTGAAATCTTTTTGACCTTTTTATAATAAAAAATGATATCAATTACGTTATACATTGAAGACATTAATAGAATCAAATTATATTTGCAAATCAAGTGGATTTTTAGCTTCCATTTATTTTATAAAATAAGATAAAACTTTAATTAATTAAATGAGAGTTTCTTTGAATTGTAAGTACACTCCATAAATTGATAAATTATTAATTTATCGATTAATTAGAACCTCTTTAAATTAATAAAATTTGTATGATTCCAACGTTATTAATTTATAAAGATTTTACTGCATTATTTTATGAAATAGTTTTATTTTTGTCTAAAGGGAGACTCTAGAGGCTTTGAGAGTCGAATCTAAGAGTTTATACTCACCTTACTTATGTCCTTACTAACTAAATTGAATCTCAAGGACAATACATATTCAGTTTCAAACCCCTATGCGTTTTTAAAACTATCTATAACCCCATGTAGTTTGGATTAAAGGAAATAAAATGGTGAAAACCTTTTAAACTAATGGTGTTTTGGGTATGAGGTCAAAAACAAAGTTGGTAAAAGTGATTTTCCTGTAAGAGGTGGAATTTGATGCCCAAAATATGCTTCTAATTATAAAGGCCCAACTGAGTATAGGTCTTCTATTATACACTAATATGTAACTCCCATGTAACACACCTGCATATATGGATATATATCCCTTCTAAGAGTTCAAGTTAATTAGACATATAAGTGTGATGATTTAAAGATAACAGTACATCCTATTATGTATAACAGAAGACAAAGCTGTTCTCCTTCTAACTCCATTTCAAATCACCATTCCTATAAATATAGAAAGTCGAGCTGAATTTTCTTTTCAATTGTATGTTGCTCTGCTTTCAATTTTTTTTTTTATATTTTACAAATTTTAGAAACTTCTCATTCGAGGGACATCAATTTTACATTCGTTTTGGGAACTTAAACTACTAGGAATCGTGCCTATGAAACCTAAGAGACAAAACAAACTTAAACCAACAATCTAGATGATGCTAGCTATTTACTTGTTGCTTTGATTTGTTTTCCTGGTTGTTCAGTGACGTGCATTTCTTTTTCTTACACATGGGAGTGCCTTATAGCAATTTGGTTAAACAAGTAACAGAAAAGTACATGACTTGATAAAACTAAAGAAACATTTGAATTCATACACTTTTAATAGTTGTTATCCACCACAAAAGTTCCATCTTACAAAACATCCTTATCTCCAGCACAAAAGAACGTCAAAACGTACATTAACATTACAATATCATAACTTCAGTTAACATCTATCAAACTAGAAGACTCGTACAGTCAAGTGCATATGTCAAAGTTTTACAACTTGCAGCCCATGAGTTTAGGACAACTAGTAAGTGGGTAACTAACACGAACGGAAAGTCGTAAATTCGACTCCTACATATGGCGCCTTGAAAAGTTCTAGACTTGACTTTCATTCCTAAGTAAGAGTTAGACTCTGCGGACACTCTCCGAACTGAATCCGGATTAATCTCACAAAAGTGGGAATATCAATACTTAAAGCAAAAAAAAGTGTCATAACTTGCATTGTTTAAACATTGATTAATACTTTAAGGAAATAGGGATCGGAGCCAAATTGGAATAAGTTTTCTTGTTCAAAAGGCTGAATTGAAAAAAATTTCGTGTGCTAGCTCGAGGCTAGATCGAAACACTTTTACTTTTACCAATTCCGGGCCAATCGATTTATAGACAATTCTACAACACCACAATCCATCTAGATTTGCATCTAAAACCCTGCCCATCACAAAAACTCGAAGGAAAGGTAAACCCAAATAGCTTCTCTCACATAAACACATAAAAATGTATTTATTAACTTCCTTTCTGGTATACAAATTTAGTGTGCATGCTAAATTCTTAAAAATTTCTATTCCAAAACTGGGGTAGGGGTCCCTTTTTTTTTTTTTTGCTATAATAGTATTAGAAGTGATCCAATCTTATTATTTGTGGTAGAATAATAAGCGAGTAATTAAATAGGTATGGTCAGTTTTTATAATTGGATTTTGTTTTTTCAAGCGATGCGTATCAATTTGCTGTATACTTGTTGTAATTTGTCTTTTTGACGTAAAAGTAACAAGTAGTAAGGATTTCAGTTCAATTGCTTTTGCTGGAACTCAAGCATAGACGGGTCTTTGCTTTGTTTTGAATTGTTGGAACCTGCAAACTTTTATTTGGTTTTTGATAGTACGTATATTGCATATTGAAGTGTGTAGTACAAATGAAAAATAAGAAAAAAGTTTGAGACCCTGTTAATAAATCAATTCAGTACTTCCACTTAATGTATTTAGATCTTAATATGTTCATACACATTTGATAATGAAAAATAAAACATTCTAATTAATTAAGTGGTACTGAATTTTATAGGTAAAACTTGTTCCAAAAAATAAGTGGTAAGTTATTCACTTATCATTTGATGTGAAGTATACTCAAATGTATCAATTTAGCATTTAACAATTTAATAATTTAAAGAATTCAGATTTCATATTTTGATTTTAAAATTCAATTTTATCAAATGCACCCTAAGGGTCTGTTTTGATAAATTCAAATTTTGAAACCTAAATTCTAAAATTTGAATACTGAAATAATTAGTTTGTTGAAAATTTTAACCATTGAGAAGAAATATATGAATGTCTATATCTTAATACTGAACCCATCTATACTGTTTGATAAACATTTACAGCTAAAGACTTAATAAGTTGATTTGTACAATTTTACCCTTCTATTTTTTTTCCAAAAAAAGAAATAGAACCTATGATTTAATTAGTTTAAATTTTTTAGATGTGAAGATAAGAATAATTATTTTTAAATCAAATTAACATAAAAGATGACACGTATTATATGGAAAATATCAAAATAAACATTACAATCTAATAATTCATGTAACATTTAAATTTGACCTAAGAATGTCAAAAATAGTTATTTGTAATTTTTTCGCTAGGTTATGCATGAATAATTGACGAAGAATATCAAATTGTTAGATTGTTTAATTAGATTAAAGAATATTAGGTTGTTTAATTAGATAAAGAATATCATGTTATTAGGTTGTTTAATTAGATAAAAAATATTAGGATGTTTAATTAGATAAGGAGTTTGAACTTAATTAACAAATAATGGTGGAATTGGCAGATAAGGTATGTTAGTTGAAGTAAATCACTTAATTCTAATTAGCATTAAGCATTCAGTTGGGATTCTTGTGCTGAAACAAATACATAGAAGTTCAGCACCACTTAATAAATTTAGCAGATGAATTTCTAGTTATTAAACAATCAAAATTTCTAAATGTCTAAAAAAAATTCAGATTCAGTAATTTTTTTATGTTATTAAACAAACCCTAAGTTAGAAAAACTTCCAATCTATTGTACTACTAATTCAAGAAGTCTACTTATATACATGTACAAGGGTACAAAAAATGGAAGATACAATTACTCTTAAAATCATGTAATGGTCCCAGAATTATGTCATGACAAAAATATATAAGGCAACAATATATACAGCTGCATTATAGAATATCTTAACACTCCCCCTCAAGTTGGAGCATAGAGATTACGAATACCCAACTTGCTCAACAAATGTGGAACTGAGCTTTACCAAGTGCTTTAGTGAATGGATCGCCAATTTGGTCACGTGAATGAACATGAGTTGTATATAACTCATTGCTTAGAATGCAATCACCAATGAAATAGCAATCAATTTCAATATGTTTTGTGCATTCATGAAAAATAGGATTAGTAGCAATGTTTAGTGTAACTTGGCTATCACAAAAGAGAGACATGGATGATGCTAGCAAAACTTTCAAAACTGCAAAGCAAACAATGAACATAGCCAAAGAAGCTCATTAGTGGCATTAGCCGTTGCCCTAAATTTAGCAGATGAATGAGAAATTGTAATTTGCTTTTTTGACTTCCAAAAGACTGGAATATCACCAAGGAATATGACATAACCACTAGTCGATCGTCTAGATGTTGGGCAGCTGGTCCAGTCTAAGTCACAATAAGTAGATAGTTGTAGTGGACTAGTAGATGATAAGAATATGCCTTGTCCAGGAACCTCTTTTAAGATAACGAAGAACTCTGTAAGCTACATCTAAGTGAGAAATGCAGGGTCTTGCGTAAATTGACTGAGAACTTGTACCGCATAGCTAATTTGTGGCCGAGTAATTGTCAAATAAAGTAGCCTTCCAAGGAGATGACGATATTGACCAACATCCTTACTAGTGCACCCACTCTTGCTGCCATGTTGTGTCATTGTTCGATAGGAAAGTCAGCAGGTCATGGATCAAGATGACCTAATTCTTCAAGAAGATCTAGGGTGTATTTTCACTGGCTAAGTACAATTCCCTCCTTACTTTGAGCCACCTTAATGTCAAGAAAACATTTGAGTTGCCCGAGATCTTTGATGCAAAAAGTTGAATCAAGATGGTGCTTCACACAATTGACGGTGGGTGAATCATTTCAAGCCAAAATCACATCATCCACATAAACTAACAAAGCAATAAATGTGTTCCACTTATGTACATAAAAAGTGAGCTATCTATAGTAGATTAGTTGAAATCAATATTGTGCAAAACATTAAAGAATTTTTTAAACTCATTTCTAGAGGCTTGTTTAAGGCCATAGAGGGACTTTCGAAGTCAACAAACTTGATTGTCACCTAATTTAACAAAGCCTAGTAGTATTTTCATATATACCTCTTGATGTGGATTTCCATACAAAAAGGTATTATTAATATTGATCTGATGTAATTCTCAATGTCGTACGGTAGCCACAGCTAACAAAAAACATAAAGTTGTAAGCTTTGCAACTAGAGGAAAAGTATCATGGTAAATGAGTCCTTCAAACTGTGAAAAATCTTTAGCAACCAAACGCACCTTAAAGCACTCAATTGTGCCATTAGACTTGTGCTTAATTATGTATACCCAGTTGGAATCAATGGCTGCTTACGAGGTGGTAGATGTTTTAAGATTCATGTTTGATTTTCCTCCTGTACTTTGATTTGTTGCTGCATATCATGTCTCCAATGATGATCCTTGATTGCTTGGGAAAAGACTTTGGTTAGACAAGCTTTTATCGGCATCAATGATATGAGAATAGTGTTAGTGTATATGCCCTAAAGTCAATCAACTTCTAGGGTTTATTATACACTTTAACTATTTATGTAATAATAAATGACATCTTTATCATATTGATTGGTTATATTTTCATATAAGTATGATAAAACCCTTAGAATAAACCTAATCGATGAAATCATAAGAGTTATGATGGTGAGGTTCATTCGATTATAAATAAGGTTTATTCTTAAATATCTCTAGTCATAGTATTAACAAGAAAGGGTATTGTTAATACTGACTAGCATATACTATGCCACTCTATATGAAGTAGTAGGCCTCATCTACTATGGTGTATAAGACACCTAAGCAAGTATATGGGTGCTTGATGGTATGATCAAGTTCACTAGATTGATCCACATAGAGACATCCTTTAAGTGCCAAAGGATTAATCTCTAAGTAACATTTATGTAAATGATTCTTAGACTTAAGGTTATCATGGTATCTTGAATATGGATAGTTATACTTTCTTTGTTATATGATTGCTCTGTAAAGGGAATGCTCACATCATTAGCAAATGGGTGTATCTTTGAAGTATGGAAAGATGGTGAATAACCTATAAGGATGTAAGAGGAGTTATCTGTTTGGCCACTAGAAGTATAACTTCGAAAATCTTAGCTAAGTGGGAAAGTCTTAGAAAGAGTTTCTAAGAACTTCTCCATTGGAGTTATATTTTGGTACAAGAGAAAAGAGCATTAATCACAAATAGGCACAACTTATTCCAAGATTAATGTGAGATAAGTGTGGTAAAAGGATATTAGTTACATTATAAACGTTCTGAAGGTGAAGTCATCCACTTGACTTTCTCATTACTTGGGTGGTCATGATGTATTGCTAGATACCAATCTTGATCTATAAGTATGAGCTGATTGACTAGTGGAATCTGATAAATTAAAGGAGTTTTAATTTATCTAGTTCTTATTTATTAAGAATGTATAGCTCATACTTATTGCCAACGTATATGAGAACCTAATGGGTCACACACATTAAGAACTTTCTTAGCTAGATTAAATGAATTTCAAGCGGGACTTGATAGATAAGTTTTATAACTTATAGTTTGATTTGTGAGACAAATTAAACTTGAGAGACTTATGGTGCAAATAAGTTTTAGTCTTCCAAATACAAGAGTTGTATTAGAATTAGGAAGTTAAATCTTATTGGAAACTGATTTCAAGTTTCCATAAGGATTTGACAACTTATTTGTCTATAAATACTCACTAAGCTTTTGCTAGCAAGTTGAATGATCACACAATTTGTCTTGTGAGATTTTTGAGAAAAATCTTGAGAGAAAAAATACCCAAAATTCGTCCAAGAAAATAAGGGAAAAATTGCATCTCTTATTTCTTATCTTGGGATGAATTTTTCCTGGTGAAAAATTGGAATTATCTCAATAGACTTGTGTGTGGTTGTCTTGGCAATAGCTAGCACTAATCTAGCTTAAGCTAATTCGACCTTGGAGGTTCTAACTAAGGAGGTTCGTGTGGATCACCATTAGAGGCGGACGCATAGTGGATCTCTTTGCCATCCTCTGCATCAAATCTCCACGAAGTTCAAGGAGGTCTTCATGGATTGAGGTAATCTTCTTGAACTATCTCTATGTTACATGGATTTAATCAAAGAACGATCTATTAAAGGAATCAAAAATTTTAAATTTCCGCTGTGTTCATCTCCTTGATTCCTTACAAATAGGACAAGGTATGGGAAAGAGGATAGATTGTACCTGAGTTTGCTGATGAGGGCTCTTGAGATGGTTCCAGAGAGGGTAATAACTTATAGTTAAAATCAAAAAGTTTTGTGGACACATGCCTTACTTGATGAGGACGCTACAAATGACACATTATGTTTGCTCCAAGTGTGTTTTGAGAGGGATTTGTGTTTAGTGTATTGGTGTCATGGGGGCTAATCGTATTTGGTCACAGTGTAGAACAATCTTATTCATGTTGGGTCTGCTGAGAAAATGTATGGTTGATATGAGATGGTGTGATATCTGTATGAGCGAAATTTATAGCAGGTGAAATTGGATAAATTTATGAGTAGTGATTTTGGTCTAAATGGGCTTGCATACTTGATGTTGAAAGGTTAAACTCGTTATCTGAATGGAACAAAATGTTGTCTTGTAAAATATCATATCTCTTGACACAAGTACTTTTCCCCTCTAAATCATAGAATTCGTAATCTTTTTGTCCATGGGGGTAACCAAGAAAAGTGCATCAAGGACTCTAACAGAGAATTTATCCTAGTATTTATTATGATTATGAGCCTAAAAAAGTGATCCGAACACCTTTAAATGCTTATAATTCAGTTTTCCTTTGAAAAGTACCTCATATGGACTCTTTACCTTTGAGAATGGGAGTGGGCATTAAATTGATAAGATGAATTGCTGTCGAAACACATTCTTCCCAAAAATTTAAGGGTAAATGGGCTTCAAAACTCAATGATCGTGCGACCTTAAGGATGTGGCGAATTTTACATTTCACTTTCCCATTTTGTTGTGGAGTATCAACACAAGAGGTTTGATAACCAATCCCTTGACTAGAAAAAAAAAAAAATCATTCATAGGCCTTGAGACAAATTCAATCTTATTATCACTTCTTATCACTTGTACTAGGCAATCAAATTGAGTTCGTGTAAAATGACAGAATGTGTTTTAAAAAATCATTGGCTTGGGATTTATTTTTCAAAAGGAAATCCAAGTACATCAAGAAAAATCAGTTAACAATGGTTAAAAAATAATGAGCACCACCAAGTGACGAGATAGAATATGCTCCCCAAAGATTGTCATGAATCAATTCAAAAGTTTTGAAACTTTTCTTATTACTATTTTAAAAAAAGAATCTTGTTTGTTTGGCTATCTGGCATACATCACAAATGTGATTAAAATTGCTAGGAAAAGAAATGCTAGGGATTAATTTCAGTCTGCCAAAAGAAATGCCACAAGGTAACATTAGATTCGGTAACATTATGACTTGCTAACTCATTATCTCCTTCTAATTAATAAACTCAATCTTGAAGTCTGTCCACTCGAATCAGCATCCTCTTACATAGGTCCTGGAAAATATAAAAATCAGGAAAAAAGATTGCTTAACAGTTTAATTCTTTGTGACTTTAGCAATAGAGAGGAGATTGTACTTGAAACTAAACACACAAGTAACATCTTTTAGGTTGATATTTGGTGTTAATGGGCATTACCAATGTGAGATACAAGAAGAGTAGAGCCACTCGGGGTTCTCATGTTTAGAGAAATATACTTAACATTGTCAAGTATGCTTTTGTCTCCAACCATATGGTTAGAGGCACCAGTATCTACTATCCATGAGTTATGCAATAAATTTCATTTACCTGCAAAATTGGCCAAGACCTCATTGATTTAGTGGATGTTTGTTTGTCCAGAGATTTGCATGAGTTTGTTGTATTGGTCTATTATCAGTGCAAGAGCTTGTTCGGAACGTGGCTTCTTACTTGAGTTGGTCAATTGGTGGTTAGCTGCAACCATGTTGCCATAGATTTATATATGTTCTGAATTGTTCTTGCCTCCACCATGGTTGCCACCTCTGCTTTGTTAATTATTTCTTCAATTTGCTGGATATCGTATTATCTCAAAACATTCTTTCTTGAGGTGTCATATTTTCTTACAACGTTTGCACTTTTTACTTGATCGATCTCTTGGGGCTTGACTCCTGTTTGTGCTAGTATTTTCAGTGCCACTACAATCAGGTCTCTGCAAAAGCTGTCGTTTCTAGTTTGTGTGATGGTTGTTCATTTACTCGTACAAATGACTACTCTTCTTGTAAGGCCAACGAAAAAATTTTGCTCAATGAAAATATCTGTTCCATGGACGGCATTTTTTATCTCAATTGACCGAAATTGCCATTCAATCTCAATAGAAATTGAAAGGCCATTTCCTTCTCCTGACATAGTAAGTGATCCTTGGCTGTCTACGTTTGCAATGAGACAATCGATCACAAATTTACAATTCTTGCCATAGAGTTCTAAACTTGGTATAATATTGAGTTAAAGACTACCCATCTTCATGGAACGTGTTGGAAAATTCCTTCTTTATTTTATAAAGTCGAGGTGCATTACTTTGTCCATGCCTTTCACAAATCTAAGTCCAAATTTCTCGTATTGTTCCTGTGTAAAGAACACTTTCCTGTATGTTCTTGGCTAAGGAATTCTTCTACTATGCCCTAAAGTGGACATGGTTGGGTACCCGTCCCATGAGACATTTGGTTAGTCCAACCTGCATCTTGTGGTTTAGCTATTTTTTAATCCTTATCCACCCCGCATATTAATGGATACCTGATTATCGAGTACCTGCTAAAAGCGAATCAGTTTCGCGAGTACCTGCCTCATCCCTCTCATCATTTATTTTTTTAAAAAATAATTTATACTTGTTTGTTTTTATATTTTACATATTCATCTAACATACAATATAAATTTTACATAAAAGAAAAAGTCTTGTGCTAAGAAATAAAATTTAAAGAGAATATAAGAAAAAGAAAAATAAATGAAAATTGTTAAGCAATGCCCCTTTTTTATACATATTCTACACTAACTAAACTTTTTTTAAAAGAAATAATATCATGACCTCTACAAATGAATCTTGTAAACAAATAATAGGAGCTCATACTTGGCATATAATTTATTCAATAAAATTACTTAGTTAACTCTAAAAATAATATTTTATATATGTATATAAAATATAAAAATAAAAATAAATATATACGGATGGTCGGGTACCCGCAGGTTTTTAATCCTGTGACCCTAACCTGCCTCATATATAATGGGTACCCAACCCTCTTTTGACTCAACAAATAATGCGTATTGGGTATCCTATTTTTCGAAGCGGATCGGATTGAATCCTACAAGTTTTTGGGTTAACGAGTATTTTTATCCACCCCTATCATGCCCTTGCGATTGCATCATTTCTTTTCCACCATTGAAAGTCCGGTGAATTTAAATCTGGTATTTCTAGACTACCATCATGAGACCACCCTTGCCTTTAGTGTATGGGGTTATTTCCATGGTACTTTTTCCTCTTTTTTAAGTAAATTATGAACTTTATTGATCAGGCAATATATTTGAGCAGCAGGTTTACAAGGAACCTACAAACATCTAGTCAGCTCTACTAATTGCATATACAATCATCTCTAAGTACTGAACATAGAGAAAAATAGACTTAACTCAAGTACTAAGTCCTACATATCCTTTGTTCTAGGGGTCTTTTCCTAGCTAGCAACCACAGCACAAACCTCTTCCATAACATTCATCACAATACTTGTTGCAGAGATAGTACCTTGCTGGCAAACAACTATGTTTCTAGCTTTCCATATCTGATAAAATGAGACAGCAAAAATCAACCTCTTATTTTGTTTACAAAAGAATTTTTCCTCCAATTATTGCATATCCATTGCAATTTATCATTCCACTAAAGCACAACTCTGTTGATCAGGCATAACATGAGCATTTTTTGCCAAACCATGCAAGAAAGAGCACATTCAAAAAATTGGTGCTCCATAGTCACAGTAGTATCTCCACACAAAACACACACATTAAATTCAATATTTACTCCTCATCTTATGAGCCTATCCCTTGTAGTCAGCTTGCGCTTGCACAACATCCAATCTATAAAAGCAAATAGGGGAACAAAGTCTTTCCTCCATAAGATTTTTGAAACTTTCCATGGTACTTTTTCATATTACAAAATTTTCTCGTGTGAACAATATGGAGACAAATTGCACCTCTGAATGATCTGAAGGATATAATACACAAGGAGAGTCATTATAGATTGCAGTTTCGATCTCTCCCTCTTTCATTGGACTTTCTAGGGTTGTTGACATTTTTATTGTCAACAATCATTAACGCTGAATAGCTCGGGTTGTGACGACCCTACCTTCCCCTAAGGCGAACCAGAGGGTTCGGTGGATCGCCTGCCCAACTCTCGCCAGAACTACTAGCAAAACAAGTGAAAATAATAGAATCAACCAACTAAGAGAGATCTCGATAAACAAGAATCAACCGATTCATATCCAAGACTATAAACCTTACATCTTTTACAACCCAAGTGTAATTCAAGTACTTCCAAAATACTTTTCATATTCACACTTACACTTGTCAAAATTTACAAGAAAACAAAAGCTTATGCAAAAGAGATGATTTTACTCTTCCAAGGTCACTTCGTTTCACAATCCTGTTAAGGAATAACAAATATAATGGAGTGAGCGAATGCTCAATGAGGCCAAGAAGAACATGCAAGCATGCAAGATCAAGTAATGTATACTTTCATTAAGCAAGATAAATAACTAGAACTCTCAAGTAAGAACGCAAATAAGGAAATTAATTACACATTCAAGAAAGGATACAGGAGCTCTCAGAAGCTAGTCCATCGTTTGATCAAGATTTCCAATTGAGTTGCACTCCGTCAAGATAACAAGAGCAAGTCCGTAGAACCCCACTTGCCAACAATCTCCGTCCACCGTTTCAACCCCACAACCGGGCCCACTCATCAAAACAGGTAATTTGGTAATACTCGAGTATACCCAAGCAAGTAGTCGGCGAATGCATTCCAATCAACGAAACAAGTAATGACCCAAGACTCGTCAAATCTCCTCAACCAGGACCTCATGCCTGGCTGCGAGTCAATTGACTAACCGAGGGGTTTGGGCGTCCCTATAAATCACTGATAAGTCAATGAGACAATGCTCAATCGACAAGCAAGTACGTGTTCAGCAAGTCATTTCAAGTACATGCAAGTACAAGTAAAAGTTCAGGTCAAGTAAGAGAAGTCGGACGAAATAAAGTACACGATTGCCTCGACAAGTCCAATAATACATTCAATTCAAGAATGTAACAAGTTCAAACAAGTCAACAATCATGCACTTGACACTCACCAATAGTCAAGAGCAAGTGAGAGCAAATCAAGAGGTCAATCAAGTTTCTCGGTGTCCACGTGATCACCTAAGACATGCATAATTAAAGTTACCTAGGTATTCAACCAAGGTCAACTTCCAAACAATCAAGTTTTCCGTTCCAAGTCAAAAGAAATCTCATGTGGTGGAAAAATCCATTTTCCCAAGTATGGAATGGTGTGTAAATAATCAAAAGGTTAGGTTTGAAAACTAGAGATGTTTCCAAGACATTTCTAACCTTTCGACACTTTCTTAGAAGAATTTTCAGTTTTTATAACATTTTTTGAAAAATCATAACTTGAGTTCTATAAGTCTAAAAACTACAAATATTATACCATTGGAAAATAGACTAGAAGACACTTTTTCTAGATTCAAATCAGAAATTAGTCAAATTTTTGTTCAAACATGCTACTACAGTAAAAATAGGGCATAACAGTCTTGAATTTTAGTCAAATTTGAAAATTCATCAAAATTCATAGAAATTGAACTAGTCCCTAAAATTTATACCACTGAAAGAACTCCAAATCTAGTTTCAAATACAATAAATGGAGCTCAATTTTGACTCTAGTACATTTAGTTATGGTCTGTTTTCTAAAAGGTTGGTTCACTGACCTGCTACCAGAATTTCTAACAGGAATGCACACGAAAATTTCTTTCTTTTTGAACTTAGTTGAGCAGGTATTTCTCACTCATTTTATCCACATTTGAAGCCAAATATCTAGCAAAGTTTTCTTGAGTAGTTTGAGACCAAAACACCCCAAAATTTTTTGACAAAAACCAAGCCAAGATAAAGAAGCAATTGGGCAGCTTTAAAGCAGAAAATTTTCCAGCTTTCTTGCTCTTCCTTTAACTCAAATTTTACTCAACCAAATGAAGTGATTTTTGAAAGATATTTTACACACACATTACCCAACATATGACAAGCATTTTAGCATCAAGAGGCATCAAAATTTCAGAAATAAAACAAGGGAAAATGCAGCAGAAATTTCGGGCAACAAGGTTCTTTCTTCTTTCCAAATTTTTCAAAACTTTCTCACCAAATACAAGCCATATCACATAATCATCCAACCATTTTAAGCACATAATACCTCAAGGCCTCTACCTAAGAGCAAATCAAGAAAGCAAATAAAATATCGTCAAGACCTCTACCTAAGTTGGGAATTCAAGAGCCCAACTCCAATGTGTCAATATATCAAATATTCTAGCAAAAGAAATCATAGATTTTCTTAGATCTAAGATTAATGGTGCAAGAATGGTTAGATGTATGAGTTACCTTCCTTCCTAGCAAGTTTTGGCAAGAAAAATTGAAACTTTAGGCCTTCTTCTCCTTCACCTCCTATTCGGCCAAGAGAGAGAGAGAGAGAGAGAAAATGGCTCAAGATCTTCCATCAAATGTCAAGATCCATAAAACCCATCAACAATCCAAACTTCCATAGTTAAGATCTAGCCAAGAAATGGAAGAAAGGTTGGAGTTTTAGAGTGTTTTACCTTCCTTCAAGATGACAAGCAAAAACTCAAGATTCAAGCACTAAAACCTCCAAGAATCTTCCTTTCTCCAAGCCTTCTACCAAGCTTGAAGATGATCCAAAGTTGGAGCAAAGTTGAAGACAAGATTTGAGCAAGCTTTGGAGGATAAAAATGAAGTCCAAATTAAGGGAAAGGGGGAAGGGGAGGTTCGGCTAGCATTGGAGAGGAGAGAGAGAGAGAGAGTTTTGATTGCTTTTTTGGTGAAGTGAAATGGTGAAAGAAAGAGAAGACATAAATCCTTGTTTTATGGTGCTAAAGTCAACTAGGAATAGTAGGCCAATAATGCTCCTAATTGAGTTTAATTTTAATCACTCACTTTTAATCCCTCAATTAGCTTTTCTTAATTTACAAATGATCATCCTTACTCTCCGAGATTGCCTCACTCTCAGTCCAAATGTTTGCCGTTTTCTCCAAAATTCACTAATTAAGGGATAGAAAAATTAAATTTTAGAACAAATGTTTTTAAGAAATAAAATGAGTCAATGCACAATGCAAATGTAATTAAAATGATTAAAATAAATTAATCGGGGTAAATGAATTAATAAACCAGTAAAAAATATTTTTTTTGGTCCTCACATGGGTACCATAAGGAAAATGTTTAAGTTGGAAAACTTCAATTTATTATATCACTTATTCAAGAAATCTACATATATACATGAACAAGGATACAAAAAATGGAAAAATACAATTATCCCTAAAATCATCTAATTGAAAGCTAAAACTACTCCTAGAGACAAAAACATATTTGGCAACAATATTATAGAATATCTCAACAAAAAAAAACTACACACTAAAAGTACAGAAATATCTAAATAAAAACTGACAAATAAAAGTGAAAAATAAACAACTCTTGAGGTGTAATCAAATACTAGTATCGTTAAGGTTTTAATTGGCCCCACTACACTTAATATTTATTACAGGTTTAGAACAATTTACCCTTAAGATATAACAAGAGGAAAGGAAACTTATTAGCAAATGGCAAGTTTCCTTTAATAAAAAAAGATCAAATGACAAAAGTTAGTTTAATTCTGTTGAGACTTATTGATTTATAGCAAAGAAGTTTCTCTAAAGGTTACATAATGTTCAATAAAATCTTTCACGTTTTAGCTATCAAAAAGTTGCAACAAAATGATACAAGTCATGAAAAGATGTTACAAAACGGTTCAAAAATTTTACAGGCCTTTCGGGTAGCCTCTTTGGATGTAATCTGATTGAGGAATCTATAGCTAGATATAAAGAGATCCGTTTCACGAATCCTTAGTAATCATTCAAAATGCATGAGTCTCATTTCTTTTCATTTTACAAACTATTTCTACAATTCCTCATTTAAGCTTATAAAATGAAATAACAAACTAACACAAGTAATACCATACATAAAGAAAAATATTATTTGATTTAAACTTTTCTTTTAGTGTTGACATAGCATTAGAACTAATTAAATCAAATTTGCTTATAACATTAAACCATGACATATAAACTAGTCAAGAAATATCACATTCATAGTATTAAGTACAATGATCAATTCACAAAGAATTTAGCACTATTACTAACCATGTGCTCCATTGTAATTTCATGACCATCTACAAAGATAAACCAAACATTTGCTAGAAGCAGTATCACTTCTATTATCATATAGGTGAAAACATTGCCAAACTTTATATAACAAAGAACTTAAAGAGTAATTATATTTCAGTTCTTATCATATATTCCCTCCCATTTTTATGAACTAGTAGGGTAACATTATACAAAAAGTTCTAATGCTCACAACCACTTAACAATTTGTTTTTGCTCCTTAGACCTTTTGATCTAGTGATAATGCTAAAATAAGGATAGGGTTCCCATTGCAAGTGATTTTAAATAAATGGTTTCAACCCCATATCCAATAATGTCTATTCACTAAGTCCCTTGGCAAAGGTTTAGTCAATTGATCCGCTAAATTTTTTTATGTTCTCACAAATACAATAGTCACAACACCATCTTGTAGTATTTGTCTAAGATACTCATGTCTTAGATTAACACGTCTGATTTATCATTGTGCACCTTATTTAAGATTGTAGACATAGTAGTTTCACTACCACAAAATAAAAGAGATCAAAGGTATAGGTTGTGGTTACAACTTGATATCAAGTAACCAACCCCTAAGTCACTCCGCCTCTTTACATGCAATAGCCAAAGCCATAAATTTAGTTTTCATAGTGGAATAAGCAATCACAGTTTGTTTCTTGGAAGCCGAAGAGATTGCGCCACCACCCAGTGTGAAAATCAACTCAGTTGTGGAATTCTCATCTCGCACACTAGTAAACCAACTAGCATCTAAGTAACCTTCAAGAACCATTGTAAATCTATTATAAAGATTCCCAAATCTTTGGTTCTTTTAATATAGCCAAAAACTCTTTCAATGTAGACTTCTAATGATCCATATCAAGATTTTTGGAATATCTAGCAAGCATAGAAACTTGCATGAGATATTTGGTCTTGTGTAATTCATTGCATATACCACACTTTCAATTACACTAGCATACTCAAGTTGAGTAATTGGATTACCAAAATTCTCATAGGATGTTGAAACTTTATTCAATATCTTGTCAATATAGTGAGATTGACACAAAACATAACCTCCATTATATTTTCTAACTTTAATATCCAAAATAGTATCTTTCTCTTCAAGGTCTTTCATCCTAAACCTTAAAGAAAGATATTTCTTAGTATCTTCTACACCTTTCATAATATTACGAACAATTAGCATATCATCTACATAGTGACAAATTATCATATCATACTCTTGATTGAATTTATAATAAATATATTTATCAACATTATTATACTTAAATCTATTTAAGAGTAATACATATTCAAATTTTTCATGCCATTATTAGGTGCTTGTTTTTAGCCATATAAGGACTTAACTAGCTTGCAAAGTTTCTTTTCATTTCCACGCAAGACAAATTCTTTGGGTTATTCTATATATACCTCTTTATCCAAGTCACCATTTTAAAAAAGTTGTCTTAACATCCATTTGATGTACAAACAATTTGTACAATGAAGCTAAAGACATTATCATCCTAATGGAAGTTATTCTAGCACCTAGTGCATATGTATCAAAATAGTCTATTCCTTCCTTTTGTCTAAATTATTTAGCTGCTAACCTTACTTTGTGAATATCCAATTGTGGCATATATTCCTTCTAAGCACCCACTTACAACCTACTAATTTGAACCCTGAGGTAAATCAACTGGAATTCAATTATTGTTAGACAATAATGAATCTATTTTATCATTTATCACTTTTTTCCAAAATACAACACCTCTTGATGACATAGTTTCACTAAATGTCATCGAATCATCCTCTACACTTAACAAGATTGATATCTTATTTTGTAAAAATTCCCTGTTGTCTTTATTCAAGATGAATCATTCCAAAATTACCCTTTATTGTCTTACTTTTATTGTCTTGAAAGTTCATATCGATGAAAAATATGCGGTATAATTAATATTTGAATTTTGCAATGAAACAGTAAAGAATATAGTTCTTTCCAAGTCTTTTCTAGACTTTTGACTTTTCCTAGATCTAATAGAAGTGTCAATTTCGTTCCTCTTATCACTAGAAGAAAGACCAACACTTCGAAGAGGTTCTAGACCACTAGTAGGATCTTTTATAGACATTGAATCTTTGAGAAATTTATTTTCAAAGAATTGCACATCTCTTGACTCAAAGATAACGTTAGATTCAAGATCAAGCAACCTATAAGTTTTGGACTTTTCTGTATAGCCTACAATTACACTTTTAAGTGCCCTAATCCCAACTTTGTTCTCCTAATATCTAGGACTCTATAATACACAATGCAACCCCAAACCTTATGATAACTTAAATTTGGTTTTCTCCCATTTCATGCCTCATATGAAAAAATTTTTATTTTTAAGGAAGGAATTGGATTATATACGTAACGTGCAACCAACAAAGCTTCATCCCACAAGTTGTTTGGCAAACCAAAACTTACTATAGAATTAACTATATCTTTCAAAGTTCAAATTTGTTTTCAACCAAACTATTTTGTTCTAGAGAATATAGTGCACTTGATTGGTATGTAATTCCATTTTGTTCACAAAATATTAAGAAATCACTAGGAAAGTATTCACATCCCTTATGACTTCTCAACTTTTCATAAAATAAACATGTGCAAACCTTGAATGATCATCAATAAAGGTAATCCAATACCTATCACCACCTCAGCTTTAAGAAATCATAAGTTAGTCATTTTTACTTAAACACAAATTTTACATTTATTTTCTTCTTTATCATCATAAATAATTAAACCATATTTAGACATGAAATGTAAAGTTCTACTATTTACATATCCTAGTCTACCATGTTATAAATTATAAGAAAAATCAACCATAGAAGCAGAATTAATAACTTTATTGATATATAGTTTAAACATTTCACACAAGAAGAGCCTTGTCCTACAAATGCATCCGTTCTTCAATAAGATTATTTTATTAGATTCTTATACAATCCTAAGACCATTCTTATATAGCCTATCGACTGATATAAGATTTTTTCATATATCCGGAATATGTAATACATTTGTGAGCACTAGCTTTTCATCAGATGTGAATTGCAACTACACTAGCCCTTTGCTATCAACCTTGGCAATATCATGATTTTCCAAAATCACCACATATCCATCAGCAACATTTTTATAAGTTTTAAACATGAACCTTGTCTCTACATACATGCACGATTGCAACGGAGTCATATCACCAATCATAATACTTGAATGAAGAAGAGACCACATTCAAATTCAAAGATCATGGGTACCCTCCACTTAGACACCTTTGCAATAATTTCTATAACACCTTCATTTTCAACATGGTATGTTTAGGCATTGCTCTTCTTTTGCATTTTGTTTTGGTTGCATTCTTTCTTGTAATGCCTCTTTTTACTCCAGTTTTAACAAGTACGAATCTTCTTCTTGTCTCTCAAACTTGCATTGTTTTGGTCAGAAGATTTCTTCTTCTTAGACCCTCCACCTTGGCTATTATTTTGGTTATTTCTCACATTCACATAGTTCACCTTAGGATTAGGAACTAGTTCCTTCTTTTGAAATATCCCAATATCCTCTTCTATATGAAGATAATTCATAGTTTGATTTTTCAAGAACATTTCAGTGGTGCAAAGCAATTTCTTTTGATAGTCAAGATCTTTAATACACTCGTAATGACTCTGAAATCTCCACACCAATCATTAAGTTTGGAAACCAAAAATTGCAAATTGTGGACTTGATTAAGGAGAGAACCATCATTAAGAGTAAAATCAAAATTTTTCTTTATAAAAAATTTATTTGCAGCTTATTTTTTGAATATTGTACTTATACTCAAGTGCATCCCAAATCTCCCTTGGCATCTTCATGGACTTGTCGACGTCATACAAACTATGGGAGATTATATCCAAGATATGGCCATGGCACAACACTTTATCTCTCTCTTTTATGGCATTCTGCCTTGAGTAACTCAGAATCATCATCCTTTGGTGCAGAATTGGTGGCAAAGCAGTGTCAAGTATGTAGCCGCTTTGATAGAAGTAAGGAAGAAAATCATTTTGTCCTTCTATCTGTTAAAATTTGTCCTGGTGCCATTTAGCCTATCAAATTTTATATTGATGGCTTAAAGAGCATTCTGGGATGAAGAGCCCATTGTTATCAACAAATCATAGTTAAAACCTTACCGTTATTGAAATGTGTAGTATAAATGAAGAACAAATGCACACTAAATGTGCAGAAATATCTAAACAAAAACTCACAAATAAAAGAGAAGAATAAACAACTCTTGAGGGGTGATCAAACACTATCCTTAAGATTTTAATTACTAGAGGGTTAAGCCAATTTACCCTAGGATACAATAAGAAGAAAAGAAACTTATTAGCAAATGACAAGCTTCCTTTAACAAGAAAAGATCGAATAATAAAAGTTACTTTAATTTCTTTAAAACTTGACAATTTATAGCAAAGAAGTTTGTCTAAAGGCTACATAACGTTCAAAAACAATCTTTCATGTTTTAGGCATCAAAAAGTTGCAAACAAATCATGAAAAGATGCCATCGGCTTGGCATGGTGCATTAGTTTTCATCCCACTCCATAAAATCGAAGTACGAGGCACCAAGCATATAATTCTTGAGCCAATTGTACCGGGTGGATAATATGGTTGTGCATGCAGTCGAATATAAAATTGTGGGAGGATTTTGCTGGATTTGGAGAGCCTGATAAATTGATAAAAAATTTCCTGGGTTTGGATGGGCCCAATAAGCTTGTTGAACATCACCATATGGAGCTAGATAATGAATGTACATCCTATCATGGTTCTAATGGATTTGGAGGTAGGACCTAACCCACACTTGCTGAATGTTCTTAGATTGTCCAATAAGCTTGTGGGATATAAGTACATGAAATTAGATTAGGTTGCTGAGCTAGCATAATTGACCTTGAGTGGGTTTCCTAAATAAGGAAGTAAATCTTGACCCGCACATGTTAGATATTGCTGGATTTGAAAACCCCGATAAATTGATTGAGAGAAGTAATCATATGGAGCTAGATTAGGTTGATGGATTGGTATAATCGGTCTGAACACTGTTGATTGTGTTTTAGAAAAATTGATCATTATACAAGATTTACTCATAGATCTGACGCTGTTTACTTTATAGGCCTTTCGAGGCACCCGATCTGGACATAATCCAATTGAGGAATTCGTTATTTCATGGATCCTTGGTAATCCTTTAACATGCACAAGTCATTTCCTTTTACTTTACAAACTATCTAAAATCCCTTCTAGTTGTAGGTTCAAACTTTGGACCTTATTGATTTTCTCTATAACCCCTTATACAATTTAGTTTTTCCTCCGTTTTTGTATATGACAGTATAGGTGTTATCGATTGCTAAAAGACAAAAATAATAGAGATTGTTACTTGTTCTTGTTATTTTTGTCATCTTTTTGAAGTCAAATATCTCTGCTAAGATATATATAGATAGAAAATTCAGCTGGGGTTTTTTAGTTTGCAATTATGGTTTGAAAAATGGGAAGTAATTTTGGTACGATGGATTGGAGATTGTGACATATGTTTTAACTATCATTATTTTCTGAAGTATGTTAGACATATGTACATGTTCTATATTTTTCTGAAATATAATTTTTATGCATTAGGGTGGTCTTTTTCTTCTTCTCCTGTCTACTTGATTGCTTTCTCCAACTTCTCTTCACAAAATTTTCGAGTACTAGAGTGAATTCTCAAATTGTGATCCTTAAGGGAGTATTGCGTCCGTGTAAAAATTCGATGAAATATCTTTAACGATTCAAATGTCACATTTCTAAGTTGCGTGAATTCCATGTTTTAGTAATTATTTATTAAACAATCATTAGATTTTAACTTAGATAAACTACCAGCCGATCCAAGGTTTTAGAGGGAAAAAATTGCAAATTACCATCCAATGGCTCAGCTTTTTGACAAATATTTATTGCTATTATGGGCTATTTTTTTCTACACTGGTTAAAAACAAACTGCTACTAAAATTTTATTGGCTTAATTCTGTATGTTTCACCAATCCACGTCCATATTAGTTTCTATGAAATTATTCTATTACTTGTTTGCCTTCAGCGTAAGCAAATCAAATCCATAGAAAAATTAAAGTTCAGAAATCAACAAGGCAGATGAACTGGTTTTCTTTAACCTTAATGACTGAACACTTATTAAATGATGATGATTTTTACGGAATTAGGGGGAGTTCTTATTGAGAATGAGAAGTAATTCATATCACAGGTTTTTCCAACACCAGTGTATCACCTTCTATATAAAATGATGATGCTGAAATTACTTTCCTCTCTTTCATTTGGAATAGAATAGATGCTTGTTCTACTTTTTTTTTTTTTTTTTTTTTTGACAGTCAAACAACACACACTCATTAAACTACACCTAAGGCCACTAAAACACTCGCCTAAGCACACCCCACGAGTGAATCCCAAAAGGCAATTGCTGACTTTTGGAGACCACCCATGGAACTTAAGTGCAGGGACACTACCTCACATTGTTTCGATGTGAGATAAGATACACTCATTTTTTTCCTCAGGTTTCACTCAACTCGCTCAGAGTTTTGTTTTTCTTTTTGACAGTCAAATGCTTGATCTACTAAAGATGCCAAAATTAACAAAAACAGATTAAGAGAACTTAAAGGCTTTTTGAAAACAACTAACTTAAGGGCTCTCTCTCTCTTTTTCTTTTTTTTTTTTTTTGGCCAAGTTTTTAGTGTATATTTCCATTTGGTATGGTTTTGTCATCATCATCATCATGATCTTCTTCTTCTTCTTCTTCTTCTTCTTTTATCTTTTTTTGAGAAATGATTTGGATTTAAGAAGGGTGAAAGAGGATTGCCTACTAGACTAACACCTTCTCAGCATCTTCTTAATCTTAGCTTGGTTCATACATTCATTTGATAACAAAGATGTTTAAGTGCACTTTGAGGTCCGAACTTGTTACTACCAATATTGTTCATAATTAAAAAGCAAGACGTGCAACAAATTGTTTAAATGACATCAATTATTCAAATGAAAATATGACATATTTAAAGTACTACACTAATATCCTATTTAAGAAAAGGGAATAAGTATGACCAATGCCTTTGCATAAATCTCAAAAGAACTATTGTGAAATTGCCTCCTAAGTTTTACACTTAAATGAAAAGAATGTCAGCTTAACATACACAATACGGAACAATTTGCAATTGCATTAAAATATGCATGAAAAAGATTTTTTTTTTTCCTTTTTCTTTTCGTAAATATGCATCAGAAAATATTTTGTAGACTAATCAATTTATTAAATCGTGGCATATTGCTTGACACTAACAAACGTATTAAATGGTGAAATATTGCTTGACCTTATCCAGGGAACAATTCCGCCAATACTGACTGGAATCAGATATTCACAGAAGCAGCTCCCATGGTTGTATTTGTGTATCCCCAACCCTTGCTGCTCAGTGCTTTTGAAGCCAAAGAAAGTAGAAAAATTTTACAGCTCAGATTATATCCACTAGTCTCAACTTCAGCTTCATATTGCCAGCTTGGACCACAATTTCTTCCTTGGATGGCTCCACCTTCAAAACTACTGCTTTCTTGTTGAGAGAAGGAACTACCACTGTGTCACCTTCCTTTGGAATTTCAACTCTCTTATCTGCTATACATGCAAGATAAACTTTTACTTACCGGGAAATAGTCAACATAAATGTCAATCCCACAATTCCTAAAAGTAAAGTGCCTTGAACAGAAAGAACAGCACTGGATGGAGAACCAGTGGGACACTATAGACAGTTTTTTCAAGAAATACTACCTGGAACTGGTTGCTGCCTCAACGCATTTGAAGTCAGCACCTCAGTGTTATTGGAGGTCTTACTCTTTTCTGCTGTACTTTGAAGATCAACAGAATTCAAAGTGTGCTCACTCTTTTTAACTATTGACCTACGTTGCCAATTGTTAGGAGATGTTCGAAGCTGTCGCACTTTCTCATGAAGCCTTGAACGTGCTGAAGCTGCAGCCTCAGATATTTCTTGTGTCATCTTGTATCTTTGATTCCTTCGGTGGTCCATGACCTTTTTGCCGGTCAATGCTAGATCTCGATGGAGTTTTTTTGACAATCTGAAATAAAAAGTTATGAAAAGAATTTGGAGCATCAACCATCTGTAGAATTTTGATTTCCGGACAATACATATATCAGCAAATTAAGGAAATATAGTATCTAAATAACTTACTGGTATATGCCTTCTGTCATCTTTAACCAATTATATTGTCATTTAGAGGATCCATTCCATCATTTAGGGATCCACAAGAACAGACTGATGGTTGACTTTTATGTCGGTAAAGGAATTCATATTAACCAACAAAGTTTATATTTGCAAAGGGACGCCACTGTGCTTAAAATACTCACCTCATAGTAGGATGATTACATGTGAGCATGCATCTCTATGATGACCCTATAATTAGCCACTACTGATACTAAACTCCACACCACTATACTTACAGATTTGTGTACATGATACTTCCATCAAATAGGATGAGTCCAAAGGCATGTGGGCATTTCTTACTACATCCCTACACTCTTTTGAGTATCTTCTTCTCAGTGGGAAGCATACCAGAATTGTAAGGCATTCGTGTAGTTCTCAAAGAAAGCTAAGAAAATCAAACAGAGACATATCTGGTCAATCAAAAGATTCTCACATCAGATAATGTTGTGCTTCCTGGATTTGCTTATGGAAATTCTGCTTAAATCTCTCCATTTCAACTATAATCTGCAACAGGTCATAAAGCAGGGAAGATTCTTGAGACAATGACAAAAATATATCAAAACTTGTAAAGATATCATCACAACCATTCACTGCAATATGCACCAAAAGACACCCATAGAAAGCTGTAAATACCATATAAGTAACATTTTGTGTAATTTGGTACCCCAAAAAAGAATGACTAAATTAATTGTTGCTTCTAAAATTTGGCACCCATCTAGTTCAAAACAGTCAGCAATATCATAACAAAAGATGATTGACGCAGTCGAAGTTACACTAAATCTTATGTTTGAGTATTCTTGCGATGTTGATTGTAAAAGATAGTCAACCATTTTGTAATAGGATGCAAATTTGCAAATTAACAGTCCTGATGGGTATACATATTCCCATATCAAACAAATATTACCTCATTAATTTCTGCACTAGCTACTCCATAAAGTTCACGAGCACTATCCAAAATCACATTTGGAATTCCAAGCCTTTCGGCAATGTTGATTGCATTTGAACGGCCTGGAAAATTGAGAGATATGAAGAAGAAAAAGCCATGTAAATGGGTTTCTACAAATGCGAAAATGACTTCAATCACACAAATGAATCCCCTTTTTTCCATCTTTTGCAATTTCAGAGGAATGTTTGTGTTTATGAAAGATTAGAATAAATGCGTACAATATGCATATTTCTGCAAAGAAATTCCAACTGATGAAGAAACAATTACTACCAAATTGAAAAGCGAACCTGGTACACCCCAAAGAATCCGAAAAGTGGGCTTTAAGTTCATTTCGTCAAACTCCATGCATGCATTTTCAAAGGCTTTATTGCTGTCAGTCATATTTTCCAACAGGAGACCATCAGTTTGAGATTGACACGCAGTTGAAAAAATTTTACCTTTCTACAAACCACCTGTATTTAAGGGTTTTAAGCTCTCCATGATGTGTTGTTGCCATTGTCAATAGTGGACCAGCTTCTGCAAAAGATTCAAGCAATGCCATTCCCAATGCAGCCCCTTCTAGGGGATTTGTTCCTGCACCTACCTAGAAAAGGAGATCATGTATGGTGCTATCTCTAAATAAGCAGGATCTCTACAAATTAAATCACATAATTGAACTAGTCAACGGAAGAACTCGTAGAAGTGTTCCCAACAAAAAAAAAAAAAAATGAAACCAGGAACTTCTTCAGGGCACATACTTCATCCAGAAGCACTAATGACAAACTTGTTGAGTGAGATAGAATTTCCTGCCAAAGAGTAAGCAAAATCATGTAACCAGGTCAATAAAGGAAATAGCTCAGCAAAGTTTTAGTAAGAAAATCAGGTAACAGAATGATAATAGAAAGTAGAATTAACTACAGCAGTCAGGAAGATGCCATCCCAGTACTGCAAGCAAGAGAGGATTAATTCTATGTAATCAAGCATTTAAGAGTGCACAGCCTCTCAGGAAGAGGCCAAAATGTAGTTCTTCCTTTCTCTTACAGTTTAGTGAAGAGTGTGAATGCTAAGAAGTAGCAGAGCGAAAATCCACCAATCAACATCTCAGTTGCAAGCATTATAAAAGAAACACCATAGTGTTGATGTTGGAGCTGTGAGCATAAAACATGCTAAAAAGTTCTTAATTAAAGTCCTAAAAAATGCTTTAGGCAGCACAGCCATGTCAGTGTACAGAAGTATATTAACTATAAAATCATCAAGAGGCGAAGGCTAAGCTTACAAAAAGATTTAAAACAACCAGAATGAAGAAATTTTATTATTTCTACATATTATATATGCCTAAATTTGCTAAAAATATGAATGTCCTCACGTGGGGTTAAAAGGGTGATCTAATGATGCCAACATCCTAATAATACAGAATAATGATTAACTGACAATTTTTTCTTATACTTAGTGTTCTATCCATTCAGTGCCTTGAGTTTGGAGACCAATGCACCAAACTACGCACTACTGCACATTTACTTATAAATTGATAAACAGCAACTGATTATTGATGTTTATCCATTACTTATCCAAAAAAAGGCATATAATTAACACAATATTTTTCAATCCACTTGATTGTCTTTTGAGGTTGGGGATATTTTAATGTTTATCAAGATAAATGAGATACATTTTTAGATTGGTTATGGTCATCAACACCTAGCAAAAATTCCTCATACAAATCAAATATACAACATTGCAAAATTCCTCATACAAATCAAATATACAACATGTATGACATTTAGCTTTCCTGCAGGAGAAATGCACTTCTAGATATTGTATCATCTTAACTACAACTTAGGGGGAAAGTAACTCCCACAATTGGATATTGTGCCTTTCATGTGTGGTTCTTAAGTTACCCTAAAGATGATTGGGGTATCGAGCTTTTTTGCAACAGTAGACATTTTGTAACTACTAATAAAATGATATTCCGCATGTGCAGCTTAAATTGCTTTTGTCGGCGAAAACAAAAACAAAATATCAGCAGCATGCTCAAAATGCAAAATCTTCAACAACCAACTTACACTAATTTGCTTCAGATGGCCAGAGAAGGTAGACAAAGACTGAGACAAGGACTGTTCATCACCAATATCCGCAAAGACAAAATCAAACCAAGGGATCTGTACTGGTTCAGAGGCTAATACGTATATACCTGCAAAATCCGAATTAAAGCAGATATTTCACTAATGATAGGGCAGCCTACTGATAGCTCCATGACATGCTCCAAAGAGAGACAAGCAAATGTAGAAAATCACATCTAAAATTTTTGACAGAAAGTTAAACCACGGTACAACACTATTCACATCATTACCTGCTCTTCCCATTCTTTCGAAATAACCCTTAATATTTTCCTCAACGTTACCTATTATGGGAAAACTTCAAATGGCTCTGACCAGATATGGATAAATGTACTAAGATCCCCAAATCATATCTCAACTGCACATCAATCAGCTTAGTTACAAACCTATCAGGTCATGTGTTCAGTATCAATATCTGACTCATATCATCTGCTATTAGCAATAACCGGTATCATTGATCAGACCATCTTCTATGATTAGATGGTTTCGCGAAGTAGAATATAAAGAGATTGCTGGAAAAAATTTTATTTAAAAACTAATTAAATGATAAAACAAGGAATGCTGGCTTGGAAAAATGATTGTCTTCATAGAATACATTTTCTTTTCTCCATTTCCTCACACAAGATCGAATAGTGAATTTGGATTTATACGTGAAGGAAATTAATTGTCAGATTTGACAGGTCATGGAGTTTAACCTAGGGAAGCCAAGACTCATGGTTATCTTACTCTTTTGATATTACTGTCCTGGCCATGACTTCAATAGCTTAAACTTTTCATCTAGACTTCAAAGAAATTATTCACTGTATGACAAGGTTTGCTTGGAGCATGAAGTAGGAAAAAAAATTCCTTCAGTGAGTCCTAGATACCTAGATCATGTAGTGAATGGAACAATGTGTTCAGAAAAGCTAGATCCACTTCCTCTGCAAGAAAAATTCTGACAATTCAAGATTAAAATGAAAGCATAAGAGACTGGGTGGTTAAGTGCACCTGATTTTGCCATCATGGCAGCCAACCCAACAGTCTTCAAGCAAATAGTTTTGCCTCCAGTATTGGGGCCTGTTATTACAACAACTCTAGTATTTTTAGCAACAAATACGTCACTGGGAATGGGGCCAGCTTCTTGTAAATCCGCAACCTGCCTTCACCCAGAAAAAAAAAAAAATCAATCCAGGTTCAAAATTATGAAGTGTCAGCTTTACTGAAACATGAAGTCAAAATGCAAGATCAATTATAGTGCTAGAATATAACCTCCTGTTCTAAGGACGAAATGCATAAATCAGTTTCTTTCTTTCTGGCCATGCTTCCTCCTTGTTTTCTCCTCCTGATTTCCTGGAGGAGAAAAACATCAAGTTCATTTGATGAAAAAGCAAATTTTACAAATTCAATATATACCCAAAAGGTGGAGTTGAGAAAACAATCCTTGAATAAAAATCAGCATCCTCTCCTCCAACCAAAATTCCGAGAAGAGGATAAAATTGTATGAAGGATATCATGAGCCAAATGGATCACAGAAAATACATTACTTGGGTATGAATAAACAGAAGGATGTTGGGATCTGCATAGATTCAGCCATAAACTTAATACCTAGGCATAATATGTAGTAGTCAAAAACAGTAGAAAGTTTATCTCAAGACTTACAGCAGCAGCATCATTAACATCCTTCTTGGCCTTCTTTAGTCTCTGCCGATGCTGCTGAACGAGGAGAGGATGATAAGCTTTCGAAAGATACAAAGTCCATTTCTTCTGGGTTGGATGTGAAACCACTGAAGTAGTTGCCTTTGACAAAACAGAAGCTGGAAGGCAATCATCCTCAGCTTGTGGCAAAAATATATCAGGAAATGAGCCCCCAAATGATAGACCATATCGTGCTCTAGCATTTATCTGTTCAGAAAATTACAACATTTTAAGCCAAATGGAAAACAGAATGCTGATTAAATAGCACTGCCATATTCAAGCATCTATAAGAAACACACCACCCCCTTGGTTGGGAGGTTTTTCACTCCTTAATGGGAATGACTGAGAGGATAATGATGCCCATTGATTATGTTTGGTATACTACTATGGGTTTTTTTCATCATCCACTTCTGGGTCTTCCAAACCCCAGAAACGATTATGCACTAAATTAGGCAATATCAGCTCTCATTACCCACCTTTTAAAAGAAAGTATTAAATAAACCAAAATCTCAACTTCAAAACATATGGAAAGGAAGAGCATGGTGTAACCCACCCCAGTCCCAACTGCTGCAACATGCCTTCCCCCTCCCAATCTGCTTCATCCCCCTCCCCCCCTCTCTCTTCTGTTTTCACCTCCCAATCTGCTCCATCCTGTTCTCTCTGTGCTTTCCTTCATTGTGGAAGATTTTTCACAGTTGTCTTTGTTCACATATTGTTGCATTTGAAGCAAATTTTGATTGATTAACACCTTGCAGAACTGAAGGAATTAGCAAATCAGGTGTGGGTTTTTGCTTGGAAAAAATTATAAACCTATCTCATGGTACCAAAGAAGTTCTGGGTGTGATCGAGATTTCTTTTCTGGACAAATTAGAAGGTGGAATTTCTTGGGTTTGGTTGTAACTCGTAACATCTGAAGCTGTTGCAAAAGTTTGATTGTCATATTATGTGGTGGAGGCAGTTGGAGGTGGTGATGGGCATGAGACGAAGATGAAGGAATAAAGGGGGGAAAAAGAAAGCAAAAAAGTGAAAGTAAATAGAAAATCTGAAGAGGCTGAAAGAAGGCCTTGTTTGGATTTCAATTTTCCACTGAAAAATTTTTATGTTTTCCGTGATCACATTTCCCAAACACCTTCTTACCTCACATACATCACATTGTTACAGTATATTTTTGCATGAAAAATCAGAAAATGGCAATGCAGAGAAGACCTAGAAATGGAAAAGTCATTCTTATTCCACCCTAACTACCAAACATAAGATTTCACAAGAAGAAATCTTCACAAAACCATTGTCATTTAGGAGGTCTATGATATTCATTGCCATTTCCATTTATTAGTAGCTAACAAATGGGTGGACAATTCATTTATGCAGTCAAATACATAATCACTCTCCCAAGAGATATGATAGAACTAACATTCAACAGACCCCAAGATCAAAATCACCCGAGTTTCATATTTATAATTAAGAAAATACAAATAAATGAAAAGTTGTCCTGGTATCAGCAAAAATCTGGACCTTGAGTAACCAAAAGCAAACAAAATAGTGCACAAAAACGTGTTTGTGCATGTGCTTCCCCTTCTTATGACCATCAGAATATGACCTTGCTATCACCTAAAGGAAAAGTGCGAGACAAATGGAGATTAATATCACCATAACTACCATCAATAAATTCACAAGAAAGGCAATGCTTTAGCACATGATTGCACAATCTAGGCAAATATTAGAGTTATTCTGAAGTCCATTTTTTGTGCATCAACAGTACACTTCCCTTCATCCCAAATTAAATTAATCATGGAAACATAGGTTCATCAAAAATACCTACCACATCGAGTTCGATCATATCATTGAACACGATTTCAATGTCATTAAGATCCATTTGCATCTGTTTAACAAAGGAAACTATTAGAATGTGTCCACTTCTACCTAAAAAATTGACATTGCAATTCTGGAACATTCATTTAGAATAAATTAAACAAAACCTTTTTTGTTATCTTTACAAGCACATCAGCTTCAGCCTTAGCAACAGACGCCCTTGCTTGTTGCATCTCGTCATTAAGTGGGACAGCAGAAAGGGGCTCTAGAATGCTGCCTGCACCTGAACCACTACAATAGAGCATAAGCTCTCAAGATAAAACAGAAGGAATTGTGAAGTAATAGCAAAAAATCTCTTATCCACTTTGGGAATAATAATAATGATTTCTTCATTCATGCCGATGCCATTCTGCATAACAAGAAACTTAGGTAGCACTCTTTAGTTAAAATATCATCTTAACACCACACTTCACATTAACTTTAGATTTGAGTAAACTGAAGAACAGAGTAAAACTATCATTTGATTTCTATCTTCACGCTTCTGAAAGCAACCCAAAATTAACAACATAGCTATAATTATCCTGAGGGTTAAGTGAACAGTGTAAGATATTAGATGAGATCCTGACAGTCTCATTTTATTTTGTATTCAAAATGCAGCATTGGATTCACAATCTGTTATTGTTCAAACACCAGGATAAAGAAAAACAAACAATGAAATGCAGAAATCTAAGTTCAGCAGAGATCTTTAGTATAAGCAAAAGATAATAAAAGCCTGCAAGATCTACAATGCACCTTGACAATAGTAGCCCCTTGACATTTGATTGAATTTTGGTGCCTGAAGTTATGCACCATCTGCCATCAACACTGCTCACTACCTAAATCATCAAAAGAGTTAGTGGAAAGGCCATAGCAAATCCAATTTTTGTTTATGTTCAATGATATAAAATATCTAACAAGGAGCTCACCAAAGAGGATGTTTCTTTCATTTCATTCCTGATCAAGCTTTCCATCAATTGGTGTAACTGATGAAGAAGATACAGGATCAGAAAACAAATCAGGACAAGGACAAACTCCAAGGCAGAGTTAACACACACAACCAAGTTCATATACAATGTATACTTTGGGCATTGAACTGCCAACTATCCTTTGCACAAAAGAAACAAAGCCAACTATTCCACCAAGTAAAGGGATGCAGCAGCATCTAGAAAATGTAAAGATGTACTCCAAACAAAAATAAAAGAAAAATTATAGGCTGCACAAACATGTATCTTATGCACTGATACACCTTCTTTGACATTTCAAAATGAAATTCAGCTGATGGTAGACCAAGGTCTGTCTGAAAACAATGACCTTGAGGTTTTGACCATATTGCAGTGCTCCGTGCTAGTTATTAAGTCCAATAGGAAGAAACAAAATGGAAAAGACAAATTGACAGATATTCTTGTTCAAGGACTAACCATTCATCAAGGAAACTGATGTAACCAGTCCTTTGTATTAAGGAAGATTTGGTGATTCCTTGCATAACATGGACAGATGAAGCTACATTCTTAAGTGCATTTGCGTCAAGCTAAAAACTTTTTGTCTACTGCCTTCACCTAAGGGCAATGTTTTTTTCCTGCCAGTCACCCACTAGATCAATTTCTTAGAGTAGAATCAACAACAGTTAATAGCTCATGCTTAGGCCAGCTGGCCATTGAGTGACATTTGTTCAAAAGAATGTTCACAAATGACGTATAAAAGTACACAAAGGACTTTCCATGAAGTTTGGATAAACTTTAGTATCCTGTTAGACTACAGTCTTTAACAGACTATCTTCTAAATGGAGCTGCTAAAGAATTCAGTGCAAAAGAGAAGGAAAATGTTTGTTGACTAAAGTGCATGCCAATGAGCTAGGAACATGATGGTGTCAATCAGAACAGGCATTCAAATGCAAAGTACCTTTCTTTCAATAAAGCGTACTCGTTCACGGGATTGTTTCAAGGCAGAACTCTGAGATGGAGAACAAGCAAAATTATAAGAAGATTAAGAAATACAAATGGAGTTGATGCAAGAAGACCAAAAAAAAAAAAAAAAAAGTAAGAAGAAGAAGAAAAGGGACGCTCATTGATAATGGAAGGAGTGGGAAGTTACTTAAATAATCATGAAAAGCTAGAATACCTATTAAGAAACTCCCTTCTACTAAACACAAAGACTGAAATTTACCAAACAACAAGAAACAAAAAGTGGGGACAAGCTTGAATTATTGAGTTAAACCAACAAAAGAACATACCGCAGAATCCTTAACAGAGCCATCTTCATCTACAAGTTGCTGTATGAACCTTATCAGTGGTCTACTTATAACAAGTTCCAAAATCTGGAAGTCAATAGGGTGGACAAAAAAACAAATGTAAATAAATAAAAATGAAAGTACACAAAAGTGGGGAGCAGCGATCAACTAAGCCAGATAGAAGAATATACTTTTTCAGAAAGAGGCATGAAACGCTGATAGCAGTCGGCATCTTTTTTAACAGCAGCTTTCAGATTAAACTGCAAAGCCTCTGCAAACTGTAGGAAAGCAAACAGGGCCATAGCTTCACTTCCTGTGACAGGGGAATCCCTCTTTGCACATTGTATAGCCGATTTGACCTTCATCCAAAAATCATACTAGCTCGGTTAGTTTACCATTACTGGTAGCTATTAGTTGCTAAAACAATACCTACAAATTTGACGTATCAGTTGTTTCTTATTCAGAAGACAAACCCCACAAAGCAAAATTTCTAGAATGTGTCGAATTGCATGATAAGACTAAAGTGAAAAAATCTCTACCACGTCTAGAATAACAATGATCGGTTAAACTTACAAGGGCAGTGTCAATGCCAACAAAGTCCAGCATGGCACCGTACTTGTGCATCTCCACAGCCGCATTTGTCTCTTGAAGAAGCCTTACACTATCCTCATACGTTTTGTTCAATGACCACAATTGCTTCTGCATCCAATAAGGTAAACAAATTCATTCAACGATGAAAAAGGTCTCAGAATCACAATCAATAGTACTAACAGGAAAATGGAAAGAAATTCAAGAAGTTAGAAATACCTTGATGGCCTGTTTGCCTAAACAAGTACCAGCAAAAGAAGCTACAGAGTCACAGAGCTTATCCCACTCAAGGAGTCTGAGGCTGTCCAGAACAATTCCTCTTGATGCTTCTTCTTCTGCTGCTGCTGCTTCTTGATTACTATCTGAAGCAGAAGCAGCTGCAGCTGCAGCTGCAGCAATCAAAGGTTTGTAGAGAAGGGCTCTGAAACTGATACCCTTGAAACCAATAACAGGAGGAGAAATCCCACTAGTTCTAGTACTACTATTACCACTTATGAAACTTCTGCTCAAGATTGTTCTTCTACAACTTGTTCTTGGGAGAATAGTGGAATTTAAGGCCAAAGAAACCATTATTGATGGTACTAAAATAGCAGTATTTTCACTGCTACTATCAGTTTGTCTGCATTCAGAAATGAGATGGCCAATTGTGAAGAACATCATCCAGGAAGACGAATTCGTTTTGGCCCTTGCCAATCGTCTTCATCTTCATCTTCATCTTCATCATCGATGCCTTTTCATTTGTTGACATGGTTTCTCCCGTGGAGGGGTGATTTATCCGGTTCATTGGGCCAGAACCGATTTTGGAGTTAGTTGCAACTTACATTCCCGGCCACTGGGCTCAAATTCGCCCATGGACTCAGGCCCCCAACGCCCCCCCCCCAACACCAAAAGCAAAAAAAAAATCATATAAACATATGATTGATTAATGTTCTGTACACCGACGATAGTGTATATAGTGTCAAATGGATTTATAGCAATTAATTTTGATTTAGATTTAAAATCTAAATTTTACATAGATAGCGCGTATAATATTATATCTAGTGTCATATGGATGCATAGTAATTAATTTTAATTTGGATTTAAAATCTAAATTTTATATTTATAGCACATATGAATACTGTAGCTAATGTCAAATTGATGCATAACAATTAATTTTAATTTAGATTTAAAATCTAAATTTTACATATATGGCGCGTATCTAATCTTGTGTACACACAGTCAATTAGTGTTTTGAAAATTAATATCTAATTTCATTTGTATGACTCTAAGATAACTATTAGATTCTTACTTTAAAACTCAAGCCTTCCCATTTTGAAGCTATTAATGTAGATGTTTTTAAGAGTGTTTTTTAAAATACATTTTCAAATATTTTTAAAATTTAAATTTTATTTGGGACATTTTTAAGAAAAATCCCCACTCCCTCTCCCACCCCACCACCCATTGCCACCACCCTCCCTCCCTCTCCACCCTCCCTCCCTCGCTCTCCCTCCTTCCTCCTCCCCTTTCCTCCCTCTTCCCAACCTCCCTTTCTTCCTCCTCCCTTTCCCATTCCTTTACTCCCTCCCCCACCACCCTCAGCCCTCTTACCTAGAGAAGCCATTACCTTATGCAATTGGTGGTTGCAACCAGAAGGTCGCCACCTCAGTTGGGAGGAGGGAATTGGGAGGAAGGGAAGGGAAAGAAGGGAAGAAGGAAGGAGGAAGGAGGAAGGAGGGAAAGGGAGGA
Source organism: Gardenia jasminoides (assembly GCA_013103745.1). NCBI lineage: Eukaryota > Viridiplantae > Streptophyta > Magnoliopsida > Gentianales > Rubiaceae > Gardenia > Gardenia jasminoides. The sequence continues at coordinate 30,230,211 of CM023099.1, read as the reverse complement.
TGAGGGAGGATGAGAGGGGGAGGGAGGGAGGGAGGGAGGAGGAGGAGGAGGAGGATGAAGGGATGGGAGCGGTAGGTGGTGAGTGATGGCGTATGGTGGAAGAAAGAACATATGGTAAATTAAAAAAAAAATTCTTTTGTGTATTTGTGAATTGTTTTTGAAATATTTGTTTGAATTCAATATTTTTTAAATTGGCTATGGCTGGTGTATTACTATAGAATTTTGTATTTTAAAAATAGTTTTTTTGAAAAACAGTTCCCTAAATAAAGCATTAGAGAGAGGGAGAGGTGCTCCAGGCATATAAATTTGACTAACATTTTATAACCCGAGAAAGCAAATAAATTAAAATAAAATACTAGAAAGAAAATATAAAATAAGTTCGAACAAATCTGTATACAAATTTAGAAGCATGAATGTAAAGAAAAAGAAAGAAAAAAAAATGGAAGAGATGGGCCACAATTTGATAATATATGTATTCGACATGCCTCAGGCCCGTTGCAGTGTCCACGATTGTTCATGAAGATGCCCATTAAAAAAATTGGGCTACCCGCATTTCGTCTGTTCTAAACTCTACAGATTCCAAATTAAATTGGGATAGATTGTGGACTGACAAAATTAGAGCAAGTTTTGCACTTTGTTATTGTTTGGATATAAATTTATTTGATTTATTTTCCTACTTACATCATCAACACGTTTTCTAATCAACTTTTTATCTCACATACATCACATCAAAAAAGTGCTACCGTATTTAGATAACCAAATAATCCCAAATTATCTACTATCCAAACAACTATAATTTGCTATTAACCATCGAGAACACCAATATCTACTACAAAACATGGAAAAAAAAGGACAATTGCTTAACCCAATGCATAAGGAAAGGAAAGGACCCCCAAAAAGAAAACAAAGGAATTTTCATATTAAAGACAATACATGAAAACAAATATAAAAGGCTATAAATAAGATCCAAAAATAATAAAACAACAAAGATATTTAGTAGATATTCAAAATGTTTCCCTTCTTAAAGAGCCCAATTACAGTGCTCTGTTAACTATAATTTTGATTATGGTTTTTTTTTTTTTAAATTCAATTTTTCGTACACTGAAGGTAGGAGGACCTTTTTGCCACCTACTTTACAGAGTTCAAGGAAAAGTGCTAAAAGACTATTGCTTCTTTCCACGAAGAAACTCCTTCATGTAGGAGAAACTTTCTGCTTTCACTACAAGCCACATTTTTTTAGAATTTTCCCAAAGGAAACCACCACATTCTCTTGCATGATCACACGCAGCCTCAAACACTTCCTGGTAGACAAACACACAAAGTCACAAAAACGCCAAATCCAAGACTTCAACAAGAAAGAAGTTTGGTTGTTAGAATGAAGCTTGGGTGCAGGTCGATGCTTACCCTAGAGGGGAACTCTTCAAAAAAATGTGCAGGTATAGCCTCAACCCTATTCAAATCTGATTCCCACAACCTTATCTGTAGGATTCGCATTTGGTGGAACCAGGAAGCATGAAGCATGAAACATCAAAAAAAGAAGCAACAATGTGGGCATAAAACTATCAGACTGAAATGCCATGAGATAGAAGAAGAACCTGATCAGTGACATTCTCGGGCACAGAAGGTATTCTCTCTGCAACTCGAGGATGTGCATTCTGTTGAAGAAAAGAAATGATCTGCAATTGCACAACAAAAATGTAGAATGATTTTCAGAGACAAGAAATAATGCTGCATGACATTACAGTCAATTAGCAAAATGTCCAGCTAATGTTGAAAAGCATAATAAGAAAAGGACATGTTATGTAATTAACTGTCTGGCCACAGAAATAACTAAATCCTACACAAACTACATCCCTTGCTAAACATATTGAATTAACATTTAGAGACACATCATAAGATCTCATGCCAAAGATGAAGTAACTTTGATCTCTCTTTCATGTTTAAGATCTCCTATTTTTTTTATTTGTTAATAACAATAACATAGAAGTGTGAAAACAATAGCATGCCTCCCAAACTCATCTAATAGACAGGTCAAATTTCAAGTGTTTGTTGAAATAGGCTACAAGAGGCTTTGGAAAGAGAGATTGCTTTCCATTTTTGGGACAACTTGATTGGGCCAAAGACAGACAACATCCAGAAAATGAAGCACTGGATCCATTCAAGTCACATAAGGAAAAAATGCTATACTAACAAATTCCCAGAATGTCCAACTATTGTAACCTGTGTTCCCCTGGCTACTAATGGTTCAAGTAACCTTGTTGAGTTATTGTCATATTATGTAAAAAACATAAAAGATACAAATATCTCGTGATAACAACAAAATTTTTGTGCTTGTGTAATTTATACGTAACAAAGTTAGTTTGAATATGATTATAAAGTTAAACGTGCACAACCGGTTATAAACTATGTAAATAAGACCAAGACCAATTAACCACAAGTATAGTATGCATGAAGGCCTCTTAATAATCATTAAAATCATACCTGAGAAGTAAAATCACTATCTACCATGCATTTTTCTCTGGAAATACATATAAATCCACACATGGGATCACAACATCAAAATCCCACATCCCATTTTACAAGTTCAAGAAGTTAAGGTCGGGAAAACAAATTCAAGTAACATTAAAGCTTATAAAACACCAAATAAGCACTTACTTGTTCTGCAGTTATACCATTTTGAAAAGCCTTATATAGACTCTCTTTTGTAATTGCTCCAACAATCAAGTTAGGAAGCTGGTATTCAACCCTGTATTTTCAACCAGATAGATTAAATAGACAAGCAATATATTATATATAGGATTTAAGGACTAAAGCATATGAACTTGAAATCAGTGAAATGCATTTCCCAGTAAAGTGCTCCATCCTTTTCAGAAGATGAACATGAATCCTTTTTATGCAATCTAGCTGTGTATCCCAGATGGTAAATCAGACGACCATTCAACACCGTAAACTATCACTACATTCAGTAAACTATCAAACAGAGGACACAGTAGGAAGAAGTTGCAAAATCTATGTCAGCCAAATCTCTCTCTCCTCCTCCCATCAAAAAGGAAGACAAAAAAAAAAAAGAAGAAGAGAGAGATAGTCCTTCAATGATTACGTTGAGGCCCTGCAAGCTGTAAAGCTACATGAGAAAGACTAAAAGAAAACAAACGAGACAGACAAAGATGAGTTCCCAATTGCTTCAAGGAAAAACCAAGAACAAGAATATGACCCAGTTTGTTTTGAGTAAATGGCCATATGGAGCTATGGAAGGCTCTCTAATTCTTCAATTCAAAAGTAGGGTTTAAATAATTTAAGGAAAAAATAGTTAGGTAATGCTAAAGGCAATACAAAAGAACAAGAGATGAGGAAAGCTTTGCTGTTTGATTGCACTCTCAGCTGCAAAAGAAAATTTCAGTTTATTTTTCACCCCATAGAATTTTTTCCACCATTCATGCTTCAAGCCTCAAGAGAACTGCTAATGAAACTTCTAAAAGTCTGCTCCACCATCTACTTGTGAAGAAGAATGCAAAAGGAGATGGTACAAAAGAAGTTTTCTCGTACTCCTGCTTGACATGCAGCCTCATGCAAGGTCAAGGGCAATTCTAGCACAATTACTTAAGATACTGGGGCAATTCACCAATCAACATTGTGAAATGCTGATGGTGCTAGGAAATTTAACCTGTTTAACTTGAATGTGTAATATTAGAATAGTATTGTTAACTCAACTATGAAAAACAAAGCTGGAATAATTCTGAACAACTCATATGCTTAATAACTAACACATTTGTAGACAAGCACACCTTCCTATCATGTATTAACTCAAGCATTTGTAAATCGACGTCTTCTCTATATTTTACTTGAATAAAAATTTTTATATGAGCCACTATAGCCTATCTTAAGATGGTTCCCAAAATCCTGCTGCCCTATCCTGCTGTATAAGACAAAGCTTTGCCTAATAGCTGGAAATGCAGTCAAGATACATCAGTTTACAAGACAGGACAACCAAACCTGGCGTAAACATACATGATCAATGTTGTGTTCAAAGGTAAAATAATGAAATAAATTTCATGAGGATCTTTGACAAAATTTACAAGGTTCAAGGATGGATGAGAATATCCTGCCATAGAAGCTGACTGGCATCACATCCAAGCTACATTAGTGTTACAAGTTGCAGGAGGATCTTTGTGAACATGTATGCATTCAAGGTTCAAAAATGTATGAGAACAGTGTCTGCAGAAGCTGACTACGATCTCATCCAGTAAAAGACTTTCCAGATGGCTAGCAAGCTAGGAAATTTAAGGCTTAGAAGTAGTTTCAGTCATTTTTTGCATCCAAAGTAAGCAGAACAACCATAAAGGAAGGCCAAAAACTGTCCTCGAGCCTCTTCATTCGGTCAACATCTAAACTTCTAGGTAGCTTGAACTTGTAGGAGTATGTTGCTAGATATAGCCAGTCTCAACAGAATTGTTTCAACTTGTTACGACATAACATAATTATCATCTACACTGCTCTATAAAATATCCTTGTGAACAGTGCCACTAACAAAAGCATTTCTCATTAGAAGATATAAACTATACACATAAAACTGTCAAAAGGGGGAAAAAAAAGCTCTATTCTCATCAAGAATATCGAGTATATCTTTATCTTTTCTTCCACAATGATATCGATTTCAAGAAACTTAAGCAAGCATGGTAATTTCATACCTCGAGAATAGGCGTAAGATTTCACAGTGCAATTTGGAAGATGAATATGCATACATCCTGAAATTTGTCTCTATAACAACATATCCCTGATAGAAGTAAAGTTGAATAATAATAAGTAAAAAAAGAAATTTACTATTTCATCAAAGTCAACTGAGAAGCTGTCACATATATTAAGTTAACTGAAGAAATGTACAACCAAATCCATGGTTAGAGGAAGTTCCCTTGAAATATTGAGTCCAATCAATGACAAGCACAAGTTTTATTTATTTATTTATTTTTAAATACAAAGATAATTGGGAGTATCAGCTGGACAGCATGGTAAACAAACAAAATTCTAGACTATTGCAGATGGGCTGGAATTACCTGCTTCCTGGATGACGTATCTGATAAGCTGATAGATAGATTTGTAGCCAGCTTTGTGGGGATAAACCAACTCTCCTTTCTTCCCTGGTGAAGAGCAAAAACACAATAAGAACTGCAGGTGGAGGCTTCTAAAAGACCAGCATTTGAAACACCCAATAAGCACAAGTAAGGTTTACCTGCTGAAGCTTCACAAGGCCCAAATCACCAAGGTCCCTAATTATAGTCCTCTGTATATCACTCAATGTGTTTATATTATAAGCCTACATTCAGAACTGAATCAAATCAAATCAAATCAAATCACGCTAAATATACTGACAAGTTATAAAGTATTTCAGAGGATAAAGAGTCAAACCAAAATCATGCCCATGCCAAAAAGCAGCTTACACAAAAAATGGTACAACTCTATAGTTTCCCAACCCCTTTGAAGAAGTAGCTGATCAAGCAATAGAACTGATGAAACCAAAAATTCATATTTAATACCTCTCCAGGAGCATGGAAGCTTAGTTCCAGAAGAAAGGATACAAGATCCGCTGAGTCCAGTCCTCGCTCCTGCACCAAGATGAGGAAATACAAGATGCTGAGCGTTGGTCAGTAATATTTAAAATGTTTTAGTTGGTCATAGTTGGAGGCTCAATCACTAACAGCATTTTGTTAGCCCTAAAAGAAGATCTCCAGTGCAGTTTTATATCTTAAACCAAAACAAAGCTCAGAAAAGATTCAGATCTTCAATCCGAAATATAATCCATCTGAGATATGTAATTGAAAGATGAAAAGGAAAACTAATGACTCAATAACACAGCCAGTGAAATTTTGTCAAAAGCAGTGTATAGCTTTTAGTTCCCTTTCTTCTCTTTTCCCTTTTATTTTTCTCCTCTTGGTGCAAGGCTCATTCCAACATCACAAGTAGCAAAAGATAATCACTCTTTTTGTCCTTGCATGGATGTAAAGAGAATCACACTGGAAGCACAACACAGAAATATGGTTGAAGATATTACCGTTTACGGTTTATTGTGGATATGCACTTCATTGGGTATGGTGATTGGGATAGCTGTTTGCAGGGTCGGGGATGGGAGTCAAAATTAAGGCATGCAAGACTACCATTTGGTAAATCAAGTGAACTCACTTTAAGGTAATTTTCGCATTTGAAGGAACAGGAGTGAAAGGAAAGGAGAGGTTTGTACAGCCATGCCAATTTTGAAGTATATGATTCCCACTGATTTCCTGGTTCATGAATTTGAACCATATGGCTTATTAAGTTCCATTGTTCTTATCGGAAAGGCAACAGCTCAGTCTCGATTAATGAGGGAACAGAAATTAACCCAGAAGAACATTTATCCACTCCGGTTCTTTAGTCATCAGATCTGCCCAATAATTAATTGAGCCAAGAAAATAAATTTCATTCAACAATCTTTATCAGTACAAGTCTTGAATTCTTGGTAATATCAAGGCATAGTAAAATTTGAAAAGACTTTCATGGAGAAATACATATTCAGTATTTTCTTTTTCACACTTTCAAGCTGCCACTTTGGATAATAAAAGCAAAACTTAACCATTCTTTTTGAACTATTACATCATATGCACTTGCACCACATGTTAACTTCAATGTCTTTTGACATTTAAATTACTAGATACTCATTAGTAAATGCAACTTACATTAATATGTGTAGAGTACAATTGAAAAAAAATATCGTGCAACTTTGCAAACTTTAAAATTTGTTTAAAATAGACTAAATTCTATTTACCATTCAAAATTTTCTTAACCTCATACAAGGATGACATTGCATGCTGGATTATCCAAGTGAAAATAAAAGCCAAAAGCCACATAAACAAAAGAAAGCTTCATGAACAGATACCTCAGAGTTGCCAATATATTCCCTGATGATATACCACAATTGTGCATTTGTATCCATCAGCTGGCACAAACATGAATCAGCATATTTTCATAAATGTAACATAGCTGAGAAAATCTGATTCCCGCTTACCAAGAATTGAAAACCACCTTCAGTCAATCTTGGAGGTTCTTTGTCATCTCTGCTAACAAGACATGCTAATATTGATCACCTCTTAAAACATTTTATTCAAAATTTGAAATAGTATTAAAACCCGAGGAGTAGAATTACTTCTGAGTCAAGAGGCCACGTTGGAAAATTTTCATCATGGAAGAGCTGATATTTGTTGCTTTTTCAGCTTCATTGGAGCTTATCAGATGCAGCAAAAAACACTGTTTTGCCAAGTCAGTTATTATTAAAAACAGTGGCCAAAGTATTTACCAATCACTCAAATTGCAGAACAAGGAGCAACTATGCTAACTCATCAGACATTTGGATAGGAAAAGCAACAACAATTCCTACAATTCGTCCACAATAACAGATTTAAGATACGGATGATTTCATACCTCCCATTGCTGAACTGCATAGGCATCCAACTCCTCCAGGCTAGGCAGCCTGAGACCAGCAGTTGATGGCATAGGCTCTCTTGGCAAAACTCCACTGAAATATTCAGTCTACCGGTCATGCAAATATTATTTGCTCAACAAATGCAAAGAAGACACAGCAACTGCAATACTGCCACAATATAAAAGGATACAGGTTTTACAAAGGTGCATATATTCAGCAAGAATACTGCATAGGATAAGTAATTCAGAAAAAAGTTTCTGGCCCAAGAACTCAAATTTACCTAGAATGCATCAGTGATATTAGAGTATATGTCCTACACAAGTATTTATCTTTAAACATGCATGTATACAAGATAGAAGAGAAGATTGTTTTGTACTCCATCCAGCACACTTCTTGTTACTGGTGAAGCGACAAAGCAAAATATATACAGGAACATCTAGATAACAAGTGCAGCTTCTATGGCTGTCAATGGTTTAACTCACAAATGATTGACCCTCAATGACTACTGCCAGCAAGTTTAAAAAAGCACAAACATTTCTCCTTTTCTCTTTCAAAGCAGAAGAAGAAGAGCAACAGCAAAAATTGAAAGAAGAAATGACATTAGAAAACCTGGGATGGAAGCATGTAAATCTCTTAGGCTCTGTATGTTTTGAGGGAATTGGAGGGTAAGGAAAGGAAAGGAAATGGAGGGATAAGTTTTTTAATGTTTGGAACGGTTTTTGAGGAAGGAAAAGAAAGGATAGGGCAGAAAAGGAAGAATAAGTTCAGGTTATTTTTTGTCAGCCTGCTTTCCATCCAAAAGTGAATGGAGATACAGGGAAAGGATACCAAAATTAATGAAAATTGTACAATTTCCTAGAAAACCTATTATGTCTTTACAAATTGGTCTATTAAATTATGGATAAAAACATAGTTTCCTTTTCTTTCCCTCCGTAATCCAAACAAGATGGATGGACTTCGATTTCCTCAACTCTCCTTTGGTTTCTTTTCCACTAGAGTCCTCTCCTTTCTTTCCCTTCTCTTTCCTTCAATCCAAACGGTGCCTTAGAGAGGGAGGACTGGGGCACAAGCATTTGTAAGTCTGGAATAAGGAACTTGCACTGAGGTCACATTTGGATATCTTTCAGGAGAAGAGCCCTGTAGATCAAATGGGCACATCTATACTTGCTGACAAATGGGAGCTTGTGGGATGTCCAAGCCATGTCAGATAGCTCTTGGTGGTGGAAGAAGATACTGAAATTAAGGGCTGTTGCTAATGGTTGGATTAAAATGATCACTGGGGATGGTTCTCAATCCTTACTTTGACTCGTGGGATCCAATAGGCCCCTTGAAGGACGAGTTCTCTCCTTGCTACACTTCTGAGGTGCTCTGAAAATGATAGTCTTAGCTATTATCTAGGATGGATTCTATGGCTATCAGCCATGATGGCATTTAGCCCCTCCTGCAGACAATGTTCCTTGGTTCTCTATTTTTTTTTGGGGAGAAAGCATAATTCCTTGCCTGTCGCAAAAGACTGTCCACAAAGGATAGACTTTATTCTTGGGGGATTGATATTAATCCTGTCTGTGAGTAATGCTACGGCTCAGAGGAGACACTTAGCCACCTATTTTCCTTATGCCCCTATTCTGCTCAAGTGTGGAAGTATGCTCAATCTAGGCATCTCTGTGCACCAGAAATGCTGCAGGTGAGAGAATGAACATCAATGGATGATCAGGAATTGCTCCCAAGATAGGTTCAATAACCACGTAATTCAGGTAACTTTTGAAGCAACGATTTATCACATTTGGTCCAACAGGAATAAAAAGGTGTTCAGTCAACCATCTGTCCCCCAGAGATGCTCATCACGATGATATTAAAGGAAATAAGGGGAATAGTTGCTGAATGGAAGAGAATTCCACAAACTGTAGGAAATTATTCTTTATGTTCTGAGCTGAGCATACCCTTTTCTGTTTTTGATATTTAGGCATATTAGTAATTGTGGATATGTTGCTCTTCTGATGCATAGTTGTTGTCATGGTTCCTCAGAGGCTTTCTTGTCTGTTTCTGATGTATTGGCCTAATGGGGATGGACCTTACTTTGTGTAAATCTCTTGCTGAATAATCAGAATAGACCTTACAATACACACACACACACACACATTAGAAAATCCCTGCCGCCCCTTTACACATGTTTATGTGTGTTTGTATGTCCATCTAGATAAAAAACCTCTTCCAACATAAACCAGGGAAATGACCCATCAAAGCATCTCCCAATTATCAATAAACAACAAAGAACACATAATAGATCTAATTCTTACCCATGCACAATAAGCTGTTGAACATTTAACTGAAATGTAGGGTTCAATCTGTAAGTAGCTTCTCTTTTCCTGCGAATATTATGAATAGCTTTCTTTAGCGGGTAAACCAAGTCCACTGGAATGGGAAAATGGAGAGGCAATCAAACAATCAAAGGAAATAACCAATGGCCTAATAAGATTAATTTAGAAACAGTGCAGAGAAAAATTTGAGGTTGTCAGATATTCATAGTTTGAGACATATTTTGGGTCAAAACAACAAAATGAATAACTGGAGGGAATACACAAAAAGCAGCTATGCATATATTGCTTATACATGTTTGGAAAAATAAATATATTGCTTATAAATGTTTAAGGCAGATCATGCAGTAGCCTTTGCCATGTAACTTCTTCTTCGTGATTCTTATTGACTTCTGAATAGGGAAAATCACATTAGACATTAACCAGGTATCTGTCAAATAAGTTTTAACATGGCCTCTATGGAACTTCGAATTTTAGTTTCGAATGCAAAGTTTCATTACCCAACTTTCCAACTCAAACGATGCCTTAGCACTCTAGGAGTTCAAAAATAAACAGATGAAGATAAAAGAGGATTATTCCTCTTAGAAAATATATGACTTTGTATTTACCATGGTCTTCCTTGATAACTATTAGCTCATTTGTACAAAAAAATGATATTTACAAACCGAATAAGACAATCATTCATGTCCATACAAATCTTAAGCTATCACCACAACAACCCTAATTTTCTCACTACTATATCTTGGAAGCTAGAAGAACATTTCTAGCCCAAACTTACCAACTAAACTATACAATCATTCATGTTCATAAAAATCTTTGTTTATCTCCATAGGAATCATCAATTTCTCAACTTTATATGTTGAAAATTGGAAAAATATTTATAGACCAAACTAACTTAATTTAGAACCAGTTATACATAGATAACATGATCAAATTTATCTGTACAGAAAGACTAAAGAACAACTTTGCTCCATCTCTCTACAGAGCTTTCATGCTGAAGCTCACTGTATCCTCAAAGTATCAACAAGAATTACAGTCAATAATATCACTCTTTAAATAAAATAAAATAAAAATTAAGAACAACAAAGATCTAAAGGGGTATGAATTACCGGTCAAGAGTTTCAGTCAATACTCTCAGCTGAATTAATCTATCAATAGCTACCCTGTGCTTTGACAATCCATCTGCAAGCACAGACTCTTCCAACATTTTACCAGTCACAGGGGCATCTATGAACAGGAATTGTAGAACATACTTCTTTGCCAACGGTGGCATTGATCTGAGCATAACAATCAATAACAGTGGATTAACGAATCTCAAAACATATGAAAGGTCACCCTGAAACTAAGGCATTATGATGGAGGATTTACAGTTCTAACCTAAGGATAGCTTGACAAATAAAGGCATTCTGATAAAGCCTGTCAAGCTTCATTGCAGGCAATGAAGCCACCATGTCCATAAAATTCTTCGCGACGATTTTCACTTGCGGCATCTTTTCCTCGCTTACAATCTCGAATTCTTTTTCAACTAAGAAAATTAATTCAAATCTTTAAAATCAGGTTGGAGGGCTCAAAAAATACTGTCTTAGACAACTGTTGTTTGTGTTCTTCTTGGCAGCTGGTCTGCTGGTCTACACAACCCAACTGGGGCTCATCAGAAATCACCTAAAATAAACAATAACAAATAAAAACAAAAGAAATCTGATCCCTTCTCCCTGAATTTTAGTTGGGGACTTTTATCAAATAGGTGGTACACAAAGAAAACCAATCCCACAAATGCACCAGAGGAATGAAGAAGAAAAATCAAGAACAAGTCTTCAAAAACTCCATGGTACAACCACAGATGAATTGGAGAACAAAATATGGACTGAGAAAGAGCAAGCAGAGGAACTTTACAGAGCTATTTCTGATGACACTTGTGGGGCTGCTCGATGGTCATCTCCACCGCCGGTGGAGGCGGATTTGCCCTTTCGGGCTTTGGCAAATGGGTATCTAACGTTAACAGGCGATCGACTGATCCAGTTTGTTGATGATGTCTCCTTAAATTTTTGAATTATGCACGTTAAAAAGACACTTTGTATTTTGTATAAAAGGGGGTACAAATATTTTCTGTAAAAGGGGCTCTTTTCTTTTCTTTTTTTTTTCTTTTAGAAAGGGTCCTTGACTTCGATTTTATTAAAAAAGGTAATATCATTATTAAGCATTAACAAAACTAATGGACATTATTTGGAAATTTTCTTTAGAATCTTTCTTAATTAAGTCTTCTAACGATTTTATCTTATATACTGATATACATCACATTATTAGGAAAGTTACAATAATAGAATTTTTTTTTCCCAAAAAAAAAATGCACTCCAAGGAGGTACAATTTTTGGGGTGATAAATCTAAATTGTCTTGATCATAGTCATAGATAGGCTTTTCAAGGTTATTTTACTAATACATCCTCTGACATTTTAATTGAAGTTATTTCTCTAAATTTTTTTGAGTCGGATTACAAGTCAACATAATATTAGCTTTATTTGTTTTCCCCTCAAGTTATCTTCCCCATTGTTAAGTCTATAGTTTGATTTTGACAATTCTCTTTTAAGTTTTTTTCAAGATCTTGTTAATTGTAAAATCTTTTATATGTTCCCTCATCAACTATAAGTTTTTACATGATCTTTTGAATTTAAAATTTCCTCCATATGATCTTCAAGTGTGATTGTAAATACTTGAATTTTCAAGATCTTTTAAACTTTAAATTTTCCTCCATACGATCATCGAGTGTCATTGTGAATACTTGCACAAGATTGAAAAGTAATAATAGTAGTCAATTAGTTCATGATTAATTATAAGGTATCCGACTTGAGTGAGAGATTTAAGTGTCCAAAAGGACATGGCCAATTTTCCACCAAATGAAGGGAAAAAAATCTTCAAATTGCAATTCTACCAGTTATTATCCCATGCATATAGCAATAATTCATTCCGAGAGTTATTTTGTTATCCAGATCATGTATTCGTTCAATGATTATTATAGCCATCATCAGTCAACGTAATCATTATTTTCAAAACCTTTTTCGATTTTCCACAATTAAGACTTCCCAGATAGTGGGTAGCCACTTTCTTTTTCTGGGTTATGAAAGCAACTGCTACTTCAGTAGGTAGCGAACTACAGGTAGCACTTGTACTCCATTGACGATAGGTCAGCAGATTGTGGGACAAAATCTGGGCATAAAGAAGACGCTTTTGGATTTTGGAATCTGTTTACCAGACTGAGAAGTGAGCCACCAAACCAGACAAATGCACTACTGCATTTTCTGGATTTTTTAACAAAAGGAAGCCACTGCTTCCTCGTAATATATTACGGTTTCAGGAATTTATTTTGAATGTATTGCAGATTGTGACAAGCTTGTCATAACCCGGCAGAGGCACAAGGATTGGTTCTATTCCCGGTCAAGAATTTACATTCAACCAAGATTTGATATGTAGTTGCTGGAGATGAATATGCATGCAAAATCTGAAGTACAAACTCAATCCACAGTCATCACCTTCTAGAGCATTATCAATGTCTCTATATCATGTGACAAAGATCATTAAATAAGTCCATTAGAAGAAAAACAGTACTTAAGAGCCGTAATCCACGTCTTCTGCATAAAATGCATTAAAAGGTCGTGCTTCAAATGCATTTTTCCAAACACACTGATTTCCTTTGCAAACCAAAAGAGCTGACTACCATGAGCCCTCAGCACCAATTGTTGGATTCTCAAACGCTTTAAACTTCCAGTGAGTCTTCAATGCATACGGCTGAGAAATTGTGAAACCTCCATCTGTGATTTTTGCAATCTGCAAATTCCCCAAGTCAAAAGTGTTGAAGCACCAAAACTGATATAAATAATTATTTATATAAGTGGAACAAAAGATTTAAATCCATTCAAATGGAATCAAATACAAATAGTAAACACAAAAGGCGGACATATTACTCTAGTCGGAGGAAAAGATGCGACAAATTTAAGCATTCACATCCAAAGGTATACTTGCAATTAAAAATGGAAAGGTGAAGGAATGGGAACAGAAGCATTCTGCGCCTTACAACTGAAGCTATCAGAAAGATGACAAGGTTCCTCTGCTTTTTTTTTTAATAGTTTTTTCAATTCCAGAAGGGTTTTCCAAAAGCAACTGAAAGAAAGCTCCTTAAATAGCAAGACGTACCTCTCTCTTTTAAAGAAACCCGCATAAAAAGAAAACATACAATAAAAGAAACCAAAACTGTGCTTCTATCCAGTCTCTGTTTCACTTATTAGTAAAACATATAAAGTAGAAGTTGAACCAGTTTCTTTCCTTTATTTATAAAATAAAATTTCAATCACGGTTAATTCCGCAATGGGATTGTGGACTCCTCTCCACCTGAAACAACCTTTTAGTTCTATAAACATTAACTGAGGTTATCACGGTTCAAGGACGAATCATAAGCCCAAGCACCATTTTTGAAGCACACTAGTCACAGATGTTCTTTCTATAAGAAACCTCTGCTTCAATCTTTCTTTTCTTCTTCTACTAACATATTGAAATGGAGACTTGAATCAATAACATCTAATCACATTGGCTCTGAAATCTCATTCAAGATAATCAAAAAAAATTAAAACCAGCCACTTAACTGTTCTTGACTGTGAGAATAATTCTTTGAGCAGTAATTGGAGAGATATTTGTACTATCCGAATAATATCCAACTGTTTTTAATAAGAACTATTTTATTTTCTTTTGTTTCATAACATATAGAAGAATTTGGAAAATTAAGCACCAGAAAATGTATCTCAAATATAACAAGGTCATATAAGCAAGTTGGGTTATGATGACTTCTTTCACAGGCAAGATTCCTGCTCCTCAATCTTTAACATTACCCAATTTTTTTCCAAAAAAAAAAAATCCTTTGTGAAAGATACTTGAAGAAAAACCAGCTCAAATATAAACATATACCAAGTGAAAAGAATAAAATTGTATCAAAGCAAATGATACGAAACACTACTGTATGATACAGGTTAAAACACACAATCAAGAAGCAATCATCATTGCAGACTATCCCAAAAATAACTATACCTGGAGTTTGTTCACAGCTGATCTATCACGGTAGAGGAGGACACGCATGCACTTCTCCAATAGCTTGACACCTTCTTCAAAAGTCAAGTTTTCATTCCATTCCTCCCTGAGAATGGGTCGTGCTAGGTGATTACCAAAACCAGTTGCAACATGATTATCCTCATAATTTACTCCAATCATATTAACCTGAAGAACCATCACGTACGTCAAGAAGATAGCTATGGAATACATGGTAATTGCTGAACAACTTGAAGTATGCAATTTAGATTACCGTGCCAAGGTACTTCTGTCCATTTTTTACTCCTCCAAGAACAAGAGAATTCCACAAAGGATTAAACTTATTGCGGCGATTGTACATCACTCGGGTTAAATAATTATGAACCTCTTTAGGGCCCAAGGAATTTCCATCATCCCACATGTTATCATATAGTCTGCAGCCAGAAGTGGAGATGATAAGGATTTATTTCAATGAAAACTACTTTTAACTAAATTATTTGTGTTACTAGCTAAACCCGATTGACAAAAACGCAGGCAAAGGAGAAATGGAAATACTTCCAACTCATTGTATCTTAATTGAATTTCAACCAGGATAGACACTTACATTAGCTCATCAAGATAATGCAAAATCTCCTGGAAATCACTGATTTCTCCACTTGCCCCAATAAGAGAATGTTTTCCTACTGGCTTTATTCGCTCCACACTTTTGTAACGAAGGGTTGATCCATAAGAGCCTGAATATTACATGACACAACAACATGAGTAGGATATTTCATCCTCACAGCATACAACATTTCCGTAAGACTCAGCAGTATCCAAAACAAACAAACCATGGTACCCCATGCCATCAATACAAAAATTATTGCACTTAAGTGTCAGAATGGTATCGATTGCTAAATTGTTTGCTAGGACAACTTTACACTAAATTAGAACAATCTTCATGTGAAGACAGACAAATAAGAGTTTCTGTAGCCAAAATGTGAAATATGATAACAGGTTCTCTCAGTCCATACCAGCATTTTAATTTACATCTTTTATTTCCTGTCCTCCTAGCAGTGACTGTTGTTTGAGCTGGTTCACGTGGCCAACCAAGCTTGCTTTGGAGAATTAGTTATTATTTAACATTATTATGTTTAGGAAATGTGATCTGCTAATATACTAACAGCGGCGGCACAATGGCTGATGTGCATAAACAAATCTTCACAAATTCAATATTAAAATTTGCTTCTATCAAGTGTGCGCACCCTTGCTTTCTTATTGTTTTGATAGTATCCCTAACTCCAATGTACAGCTGCTTTCTTTCTTCTTTCTAGGCTGAAATACTTCCATGATAAGAGATTATTAATTGCGTTCCAGTGTTTTGCACCTCTGTTTTGCTCCAACAATTTGTCAGTTGCTTTGGAGTAATATCTAAAAGCATGATATCTAGCCTCTAACCAAACAGCTTTTGACATCTAAATTTCCCATTCTTTTAATTGCTTTTTGTCGTGTTTACGATAATGTAGTTTATGTAATCTTCTTTGAAGGGGCCTCTATTATGATTTCAATACTGTGAACTTACTATTCATACTTCAATCAGTCCAGTAAAGCAATAAACTCCATCGACCTCCAACAGTAACAATACTTACAGACCTATTAGACAGTACATGTATCAAATCTTATTGACAGGTTCTCAAAAGAAATGAGATTCAAATCTCATTCTCTATAGATTACATATGCACATGACACCTCAGAATCCTTCACCAAGGTTATAAGCCACAAATACAAAAAAAGATGTGTACATGATAAAAACAAGTCATTCTACAACTTCATTGAAACAATATTCTAGAGCCACACTAACTAAACCAGAAACTTGACGGCCCTATTCAGACCTTAGAATGCTATGTAAATGAGACCAACTAAAACAAGTGTAAATTGTTAGCAAAAGCAGGCCCAAAGTCCCAAGTTACAGATCAATGGTCCAAAGCATCAACTTTGATTCCTTCTAAGCGGCAACTACAGCACTTTTATGTCCTTACCTAACCTGCTTCTAAAGTCAATGCTAAGCTAGGAAAATACAATCATATTGCAAAAAGTACAGCTTTATCTTCAAATTCACACACTAATCTCCATCAATTGCATATTCACACAGCAAAGCTACTTCTGCAGCCCACAAATGCACGCGCATACGCGCGCACACAAACACACACAGAGATAAACATATATAGATAAACAAAAGAAGGGGGTAACCTGACCTCCCATATCAGCAGCAATGAGAATGCCATCCTTATACTTAATCCCAATCACAGACGTCCCAGTCACATAAGGAGTCCTATTGGAAAAAATACATAATTTCAATTCAACATACAAGAAATCCTACACAAATTATTAAACTAAAAAACCACACTATACACGGGAATCCCACAACGGAACTCTTAAAACTAGACAAATTCCAAAGTTATCACCTTTAAAAAAATTCGAAACTTATTGCTTTAACAGCAAACCATAATTAATTAAAAGAAACCCTATAAACAAATTAATTAATAATTTAATGAATAAATACAAGAATGAGAACAAGCGAGAGAGAGAGAACATTACTGAGTTCTCTGCAAATCGGCCTCTGAACTGAGTAGTAAGCTACTCTTAGCGGGAGCTGGAGAAGAAGAGTCCACGATCTGCAGAAAATTTTCAAATCCCAGAAGATTAATTGAATACACAGATCAAAATAACCTAATGACGAGAAAAAAAAACTCAAAATCACATACCATTCTTGTTTTTTTTTTTTCCTGGACTTTGATTAACAGGAGTTGATAGCTGAAAACTGAAAACTGGAGTCGACGATTTTGGGGTTCTACTTTTATATTCGTTTATGTGAGAGTTTTCCTTTCCGTCAAGTAAACATTCTGGGACGGGTCGGGTTTTGGAGGTAGTGATGTAGGTCCGCTTATGCAATGTGGGTCCTTTTTGGGTTGGGAATTTGGGATTGGAAAAAGTAACTGGGTTAAGTTTCATTTTTGGCTCTCTAAATCCTTTTTGGGCTGGGATTGGAAAAAGTAATTGGGTTAAGTTTCATTTTTGCTTCTCTAAATTGATTTTGATTGATTGAACCTCAATATAAGTGAAAGTATTTCAATTTGGCACCCCTTGAAACAAGAAAAAAGTTTGTTTCGTTTTTTAGCAACATGAAAATATATTTTAATTTGGTCTTGATTCCTCTTCTTCTAAGAGTTTATTTGATGTTTAAATAGTACAATACATATATGATATATGCCCTTGGCTAAAATATAAACAACAATTTCTGCTTATGTTAATTTATTATAAATTTTTCTATTATAACTCACACATAGCTGTTAATTAATAAAAAAATGAAATAACTTGAAATCTTTGTGGCTTTTATATATATATATATATATATATATATATAGATATAGATATATATAAATCATGATAAAAAAGAGTGCTAAAACTAATAGCTCGACCTTGGAACTCTTTAATTTGAGTCCTCCTTGAATAGGTGCATAGGCCTTAAATTTTGCAAAAAAAAAAAAAGAAAAAAAGAAAGAAAAAACTATATATTGTTTGAAAAGACAAATTTTAAACATTTTTAGATTTTAAAATCAACTAAAATTTTTAAATACTTTCGAACATCTAAATGAAGTAAAGCTGAGTACTAAGAGCCTCTCCAATGCGTTACCACTGAGCATTAGTAATGTGAATTAAAGTAATTTGTTGCAATCTTATCATAAACGGTACATAAGACTTTGTATTAACAAAGTACCTGAATTTGATAACCTATACCACTTTTTATGTAAGAAAATAATGCTTTTATTCAAGCTTTATAAGAGAAAGGGGAGAGAAAAGTGTCAAACTAGTGACAAAGGTTTTTAAAATCGGGATTCTACCTTGGATCGTTTTTTAGTTTGCAAGATCAGATCGTGGGATCGATCGATCCTACAAAAACCGTAAAAAATAATCTTACTAGTAATTTTGATGTTTGCAATTCACATATACAGCAATAAATAATGCAACTCATGTACAATCAATATAATAGTATTATTAATTGAAGTTAAAATCGTATTATCTAAAATATTTGGGATAATCTAAAAATTAAATAAAAATTTTGGAACTTCATGTGACATATTGTAAATGAATCTGATTAAATTAAAAATATTGTTCTTTCTCAATTTTGAGTCCAAATGCAATTATTGGACAAGGTAGTTGAAAAAATTGATTTTATACATGTGTGTGTATGTTTGTATATCATTTAAGTATTTATTAATGAGAAAATTAAATACCAATTTTTAAAGATTCACCAATTGTTATAGGTAAGGAATTAGCATAACATAATTATGTGGTTTTAAATTTTTTTGAATCTAGTTTCTAATGCAACAAATAGTAGAATTTTCTATACAAAATTATGATCAAATTATTAAAATTTTTATCATAATATCTTTAAATGATAGGATCGTATCAAAATCGGATCGAAATCGAAAATCATAATCCGGATCGTAGGATCGTAAGATCCTACGATCCGAATCGCGATCCTACGATCCGAATCGCGATCCTGACAACTAAGCTAGTGACTTCATGGTCACCTAGCTAATTTTTTTGTCAATTGAGTTAGGTGTTGGAAGCTCTAGATTATGATTAGATTAGTTCAACCTGGTTCTTGATAACATTAAGAAACAAAATAATTTACCTTATAAGATGATTGAGGATTAGAAGCTTGCTTGCGTTTCTAATCCAGAATTAAGAACTGTTTAAGATTTTAAAGCAACTGGATGCTGTGGTGTAGTGGTTATCACGTTAGTCTTACACACTAAAGGTCCCCAGTTCGATCCTGGGCAGCATCAAGGTATAACAAATTTCCATTTTCCGTTGCATAGAGTTTTTCATATCAATTAAATTATGAGAATCAAAGTAGCCTAATTGGTGAAACTTTATGGGTCTGTTAGGTGTCATATTTTTTCAAAGGTAAATAAATTGGGGGGGGGGTAGATAAGAATGAATAGGAAATGTATATAAATACAAGAGAGAGTAATAATTGTTAGTATATGTATATATATATATTTTTTGAAATAGAAGGAAAGGTAGATAAGAATAAATAAGGAAAGTATATAAATGCACGAAAGGATAATAATTATCGGCATAGGTATACACATGACAAGTTAGGTGAATTTTAAATGTGTCAACGAGTATCTAATGAATACCTATGACAAGTTAGGTGAATTTTAAATGTGTTAACGAGTATCTAATGAATACCTGTTAAAAAAAAACCCAAACTTTATTAGTATCACAGCAAAACCTGACAAGTTGCCAAAATGAAGATCGACCTGGAATTAGACTTTGCAACGTCAAGCCTAGCTCCAAGCAACAAATTTTAGACCAGCAGAATTTCAGAGTACTTTAACCAAATAACAAGATGGAATGAAATCCCAAATAGATATGTCTCCTATGCACCTGTGAATATGACCACATTTTGATGGATGCTTCAAGGGTTGTACTTTTATTTTTAGAAGTAAAGTGATGCAGATTATTATTTACTTGTAGCTAATTGTTTAGTTAGTTAAAGCTGGCAAACAAACAAACAGACATTCTGATAACTACTCGTTTGTTATTTACTGGGGTTCTTGATGTAATCAACAGGTAGACAAGGGAAGGGGAGAGATCAGTCTGGAAAAGTCTATCTTCCCTTGTATTCTTCTTTTTCTCAATTTCATGATTTTGATACAATTTTTCATTTCTTGTAGTAGGATTCTTCATTGCTGTTGCTCCTGGAATTAGAGAATAGGGACTTGTACTAGCTTCTGGATGAAGGGTATCAATGTTTATTCCTGGAATTCCAAGTCATTTGCTCTTTTTAGGAGGAATCTTGGCCCTCTAAACATCATGCGATGTCTTTGTATGAAAAGGGAAATGCTAGCAGTAAATGGAGACCAAATTTGTTAAGCAGACTGTTTATTAAAAGTGATCTCCAAAGCGTCAAATACCCGCTGGCCGCTGGATCAGAAGGATCTCTGCTCCCATGCGACAGAAATGGATACAATTTATAAAATAAAGTTGAGAAAGAGGAGCTAATTCTTGCCCTTTTCCACTGTACTGCTCTCACAGTCACTAGTATAGCAAATGAATGGATAATCTACAAAAAGAGACTGCACTGATAAACACGATTAGCTCCCTTGAGCTGGTACAAAATCCAAGAGGAGATGAAAAAGGAAAAGAGTATATCTAGAACATCCTCATTAACTAACTAGCTTCCTGAAATCATCAGATGACTTTGCATTCATCTGCAACCAATATCACGGAAGAATTCTTCTACGTCTGCGAGGAGTCTCTCTCCTCAGAAACATCTTTTCGTACTCATTTAGAGGTCTGGTGGAACCATCTGGGGCACTGACAAATTTCCAGCCACCACCATTTCCACGCTTGCCCCGTGGACCTAGTTTCTCAACTGTGTAGTTCCATCCTTCAGATGGCCTCCTTCGGCTATATTTGTGGCATTTCACCTGATTATCCATCTGCAGAATCCAAGCAAAATAAATTACTCGAGAAAATTGGAAATTTATCCACTGCAACTGTAGATGAAAGCACACTTGATGCTGCACTGGCAAGATAATCTTTTCGAAACTGTTAAAAGCCACTGTTTTTCCCTTCAAATTACCACTAAGCAAATGTTATCCTTGTAGTTCTCCAATCTATTAGGTGTTATCACCGATTTCCTATAAAATCAAACTGGATTCAAACCTATATAATTTCTCTTAATAACCCAGACTTGGTAGGGAAAAACAATCATTAACTAGAAATGAGGACAAACTTTAGATCCTTTTAAAGAGGAATCTCTACGTAATGAAAATATTAACATTGAAATGCAGACTTGCAGAATAAGAAGAGTGAATAAAAGCATGGTCCTTCCAAAAGGTCAAGCAATCATGACACATTTTTAAGATGAGCAACCGTAGATTCATTCCAACGTGCATAGAGTTTCAGATACTTCTATTACTAGTTTCCTCCATGTCAATGACTTCTTTCCCTTTTTGGTATGTCTAACTGACAACTATCAAGACCAGTGAACATCTCTTTTTATTTTCTTTTCATCTTATCAGCAGACACTAATATCCCATTACCAAGGGAGATGAGCAGGTTACAAGCCTACCTTCAATTTGTTGAAGTTAAACCTCTGGAGAAACTCTTGATATAGCATCTCATCTTCCTTCATGGATATTTCATAATGGACCTCATCAGGGTCTCGAGTTGTGCCATCCCAACCTTCAGGCATTACTTTGAAATCCGGCTTGTAAGGAAGAGATGCAACATGAAACTCCCTATCATGAGAATTGAAAAATCTGCAGAACCATGAACACGAAATTAGGGAAACAAGAAAATAGATAGTCATCCATTTCAGTTTCATAAAGAGAAATCACGTACTACACAACAAAGAAAAAGTTATCTTTTCATGGAATGTTGAATTGGTGGCAAAGATGATCATGCAGTGAACAATGTTGAGTAAATAACTAAATACCAAAGTTACGAAGACATTTATATTAGCACAACAGAACACGAATTGCATGCACATGGGTAGTACACATGAACTAACAGTCGGTTACAACCAAGTCTGGCAGAAATATGTTACAACATGCAGTCCAAACAGTGTAACATCCACCAAACTCAGCAGCAAGACCCTATAGATAATTGTTTAAAACTTAAGCAATTGCAATGTATGACTTTCAGGAACTCTAGTCTTCATAAAATTCTGCCAGACTTTTCATGGATATCAGAGGCATCAGCAGACAAAATTTATGCAAAACCATGGAAACCTAATGGGTAGCAGCTTCAGAACTAACACATAGGAATCGGGAACACAGCACAAACTTATAAAATGACTTTTCTAATCCCAAACATGTACCGTTACAAACTCGATATTCAGGATAGGCAAAGTAAATAATTGACACAGAACAGATGTTTACACTTGCCAAAAAAAAAATTGCATGATGAAAATCATAACAAAGTGGAAGGCCTTGTCAGCAGGATGAAAAAGAACATTCCTCCTTACCATCATAACAGTATCTTGTGCCTTTTCAGGTTTATCTGTGCTGAGAACAACATCAGCCTCATATCAGGTTAAGGTAACATTACTCATGAACTGATAAGGTTTAATGAACTGATAAGGTTTAATGACATCATTCATCAGCTACGATCAATCAAAGTTGGCACCATTTCACAACCAAAAAGGAAAAATACATAAGACAAGTTGAATAGATGCAAACTCTATAACTTTCAAAATTTTGATATGAGACAACCATAGGGATCAGTTAACATTAGTTTCATCACAAGAATCAGAAATGATACAGTACATGATGCACCTCAAGAAAATCAATGTCCAAGTTAAATATTGGAATGCAAGCAACATTGATCACCTGAAACAAAGTCTGCATAGAGAGAAAGATAAAATACACCAAACCAACATGCCCACATTTCCCATTTTACAGAGGCAATAAACATCCTAATTCACAATGCATGTAGCATCTCAGTGTCAAGTTAAGGAAGCCAGGTTCCTTTATTACTTGGAGTCAAACTGTGTGAACAGTAGTCCATTTACAATAGAAAGTTAATAAAAAAGACATAACAGTTAAAAAGTTTCATTAACAGTGACAAGCAATTCAAAATATGAATCAACCTAGGGGATACAGAGAGACAGGACCAGCACAAAGTATGTAGACGTCAGCCAATGGCTTAAGCAGCAGCTAAAAATTGGACTATTATGTGAATCCACAAGATGGAACTAAAAAAAATGGGGAGTGAAACAACCAGAAGAATATTTGGGTCATGCCGGGTTTGGGCTCATTACAGAGTTCACATGGAAAATCAGAATACATGATGCCAGTACATATTGACATCAAGAATCAGACTTCACATAGAGAATTAGTAACTAGGTTTTGAAATACACACACTCCAGATAGTTCTGACTCTGCAAGAACACAGCAGACCACCACTTCCTCCAAATAATATGGTACAAAAAAAGTTTAACCATATGGGAACTATCTACCGTTTTAGAATCCTATAATTCACACCCAACATGGTACCCCAAATTTTGAAGGCCAAATTGCATATTAATGTTCACTAACATTGATAAATAGAAGTATCAAGCAGCAATCTTCCAACATGCACATTCAGTATTTTCTGTAAAGAACGCTAATCAGTTCGAACTGTCAAAAGCCAACATCTCCTTGCTCAGGAGAAAGAAACTTCAACCTCTGCTACCTACTTTCACCTATATAAAGGCACACATATCTAAATATTATAGTTTAATACCTTCTCTTCCTAAATACATTATACCCGGCATTGGAAACGGCTTCCCAATTCAAAGCATATTAAGCAAGAAACGACCAAAGAAACTGCAACATCAATAACTTAAAGATCAAAACGCCAACCAAGCATTGGAGCTTCAACTATTACCCAATAGTAAGGACTATTGCAATAGACAAAACACCATCTAAACACAGAACTTCAGACTTTATAAACACCATAAAGTGATGGCTTCTCCTCTTCCAAGAAACACCTTGTATATGGTAGAAAGCGACTTCCAATTCGCATAAGAAATAAATGACAAAAGAGTCTCCAACATCAGTTGGAGAGATCAAATGCAAAACAGAATGCAGAGCCTAATAAATTGTTACTAGCAATTAGGATAATAAGGTGTCGATTCCTAGTTGCATTAGCAGTAGGGGAGTCTATACCAATTGCTATTAACAGGACCTCTAATTGATCATCCTGGGTACAAGCCCCTCAAAAAGCTAACTGTTATAATGTAATAGAACTAAACATTCTTGAAACCAATTAAACAGCATCATTAATCAACAAAAAGACTAATTTTCCTACGAAATTTCTGATGAAAAGTAGCTAACTTACTCCGGACATGTATCCAACAAAAGTTCAACCGAATCGTCCAACTTGTGGCCCAACTTTTTCTCTTCTTTTTCCTCCTGTTCTTTCAACCATAAAATCGCATGGACCCTTTGTCTCATAACCCTGTAGTCCTTGGCAAGCCTCTCCACCGTATATTCCTCGGGGTTCTCCTTATGTTTCCGATACATCTCCGCCTTTTCCGAGTCCTTCAAATATGATCCTCGAGCCCCCGGCTCTCTTACTTGCTTCATCAGGACACTCATCTCCTTCATCCTCCCGTCCCATCCTTCCACAAACGCTTTACTTTTCCTATTCTCAGCCTCTAACCTCCTAATGTGCATCATCTCCTCATCCGTCCACCGAGCTGACCCCATACCGCTGCCGCCGCCACCAAAGCCTCCAACTCCCATACCATCTTCTGGCCCGGCCGGGTTCGGGCCCATTCCAGGACTCACCTGCTGTCCGACTACTTCACCGTCAAAGTGTTCTTTAGTCAGGCCAGTAGACCATGAGGAAGAACCTGGGCTATCCCACCCCAAGTTGTCGCCGCCACCATCGCCCGAAGAAACGCCGAAGCTGCTGCCCCAATCGGAAGTCGTGCTTTTATCGTTATTCGAAGGGGGGTTTGAAGAGAAGGGTTTTTCCGAAACAGAGAAAGGAAGAGGGGTCCTGAATGTGGGTTGATTTTTGGAACAAGGGTTAGTGGAGAAACGCGATACGAAGCGGTGGATAGCTCGCATCGTTTCTTTCCTCGTGAAATTGGCGGTATGGAACGGTTGCAAACTCGGTGAACTCGGTTAAACTCAGTGAGTCAGAATCAGCTGGGAGGAAGAGGAAGGAGGGGAGGACAGTGGTCCGGTGGGGTTTGGGTTTTGCAGAGAAATGGTGAAGTGTGTGAAGGTTTTGATTCAAAGGGTTTCTTTGTGGTAATGTTACAGTTGAGTTTGAAGGCGTGATCTATGGGCTTTGAAATAGATCCCGCTTTTGACAGTGAGTGAGTTTTTATTTTTCAGAAAATGTTATAATTGAGGATGAAGGTGTGCCCTGAAGGCTTTGAAATGGTCGCGCTTTTGACAGTATGTGACTGGGAAGGTTGGCAAATTTCTTGGAATATTGTAATTTGGATAAAAAATCCCCCGTTTGATGTTTTTTTTTTTTTTTATTTCCCCATCTATGTGCGGCACCAGGAGAATTTTTTTTTTTTTTTAGATACCGGAAGGCTTAAAAAAAAATACAAGGAAATTCCTTGTCTCATTATAGCAGAGGAATTTCCTTGTCTCTGCTCCCGCACATTGAGTGTGCGGGAGTAGTCACTTTTTTTTTTTTCCCCCAGAAAGGGTGTCCGGGAATTGTTTAAAATTTTGTAAATAAAAAATAAATTTGTTTTATTGTTTTTGTAAATTTGGTTATGATTTATGGTTTTAGTGTGTAGAATTTAATTAATTTTAGTGTTTTTTATTTTTAGGACTAAATTTTAATAATAATTTTTAACATGTTATAAAAGATTGAATTTGCCGATTGTCTTCAAGAATTTAATAATCCAATGTTATTTAAATGAATATATAGCTATATATATATATCTAAATGTTACGTATATTTATACATATGCATATATTTATGTACGTATTATATATGAATATATTTATGTATGCTTGTATGTATATTTATATATATACATATTTAGATATGTATATGTATCTATGTGTATATTAATTTATGTATACATATATTTGTATATACATACATATACGTATATATATATATGTGTTATAATTATATATTGATATATATATTAATGCAAATGTATATATGTATATGTGATATGTATTTATGTGTATATGTTATGTATATGTATATTTATGTATTTAGTTGTATATATATATAATGTTACGTATATTTATATACATAATAATGTATTTATATGTTGATATATATATATATATATATATATATATATTGATATGTATGTCATATATATATACACACACATATATGGTATATATTGACATATTTATATATATATTTACATGTTATATATTAATAATATTTTATATATTTATATATATTTGTATATATGTATATGTTATGTATATTTATATATATTTTGTACATATGTTTAATATATATTAATTTACATATTAATGTAAGCTAATATATTTAAAACAAATTTGTTTTATTGATATATATTTAAATATATGTATTTATATATTTATATAGATTTATATATAATACATAAATTGCAGGTATTTATGTATATATATGTATATACATTTGTATGTTTATACATATTTGTATATACATATATATGTTATATATTGACATATATTTATATATGTAATTATATATATTTATATATATTTGTGTACGTATATTTATAAATATATTTATATATTTGTATATATTTATGTATATACCTATATATATATATTTAAATGTGTTGGACTTCACCAAAAAGTGCAAAAAAGCATATAGTAATATGTATAAATGTACATAAATTTGTGGTCAAGCGTAATTAGTAAGTGAGAATTTTACGGGTTTTTAGAGTTTAGGGTTTAGGGTTTTTAGGGTTTAGGGTTTACAGTTTGGAGTTTAGGGTTTATCATTCTTAGGTATTAGGGTTTACTTGATTTGGGTTTCTTGTTTTCATATTAGAGTTAAACATTTTAGGTTTCGGTTTTAGTGGGTTTAGCGTTTAGGGTTTAGGGTTTTCTTATATTAGTGTTTCAATGTTTTAGGAACATTATAAAATTTGTATAAATATAAAAATGTATATACATTACACATATGTATAAATATATATATATATATATACATATCAATATATATATATATGATATATGTAAATGCATATATATATACGTATATATAAATATATACATGTATTTGTTATGTATATATATATAACCATATATGTGTATATATTGAAATATCACATAAATATATATATATTTAATAAATAAATATATATTTAATAAATAAATATATAAATCTATACAAATATATTAATACATATATCTAAATATTTGAAAATAAACAAACATATAAAATAATATACATTAACATATATATAAATATATACATATGTATAAATATATAAATCTATACAAATATATAAATACATATATCTAAATATTTGAAAATAAACAAATATATAAAATAATATACATTAACATATATATAAATATATACATATGTATAAATATATAAATCTATACAAATATATAAAATACATATATCTAAATATTTGAAAATAAAACAAATTTATAAAATAATATACATTAACATATATATAAATATATACATATGTATAAATATATAAATCTATACAAATATATAAATACATATATCTAAATATTTGAAAATAAACAAATATATAAAATAATATACGTTAACATATATATAAATATATACATATGTATAAATATATAAATCTATACAAATATATAAATACATATATCTAAATATTTGAAAATAAACAAATTTATAAAATAATATACATTAACATATATATAAATATATACATATGTATAAATATATAAATCTATACAAATATATAAATACATTTATCTAAATATTTGAAAATAAACAAAGATATAAAATAATATACGTTAACATATATATAAATATATACATATGTATAAATATATAAATCTATACAAATATATAAATACATATATCTAAATATTTGAAAATAAACAAACATATAAAATAATATACATTAACATATATATAAATATATACATATGTATAAATATATAAATCTATACAAATATATAAATACATATATCTAAATATTTGAAAATAAACAAATATATAAAATAATATACGTTAACATATATATAAATATATACATATGTATAAATATATATAACTATATACATATATTCTGATATACATATGTATTTATATAAATACATATATATTTGGACAAATACATTAACATATATAAATATCAATATATATCATATTTACGTGTATAATATATATAAATATATATATCATTATATACATATTAATATATAGATAAATATTCATAACGTATACATACATATAACTATACAAATATGTATAAATATATATAACATATACACCGGGGCAGAATAACAAATATAAATATATTTATAACGTATACATATATACACAAGTTAATCACTGGGGCACAATTTAAAAACGGGAATCTAGCTTGTCAACTACAAGACAAAATAGCACATCTCATAAAGGATAAGCGTGCATCAGCAGTTTAGAACAATAAAGGCTACTAACAAGAGATACAGAACAGTAAAATAATAGAGTAATAAAGCAATAAAGCAATAAAGCAAGCATGCATCACTACTGGAGCAACAGATTTGTTTTTTCATTTCTTGCGCCAATGAATATTGTGCAATCCACATATGAATAGACGTCAAAGATTAAAGGAAAGATATTCAACGATCCACCACTGACTACGAATTAAATTAGATATGGGGAGATGTAGAACATCTCAAAGTCGTCCACTCCAAACCTATATCTATATTTTCATCAGCCGACTCATCTCCTAATTTCAACAGGGGATCAACTAAACCTTCAACTTATACACAAAAGGCTAGTTTGACAAATCAATCATCAACTTTTATTCAACGCCCTAACATATAGTCAATCTTTTCTATAAATTACACTTAAATAAATTAATAAAGTTTAGCCAAAATATAAAATATTACTTAACCTTAATAGACATAAATCAAACTTGTAAATGATGTATCCAATGCCGCGCCAAAATTACTGTCCCTATCACCGATACAAACTTCGGAAGGGAACCATCAATTCTCGCATTTCTGGACTTCGAAGGGAGACAGAATCCGAGCTGCGCTTTCGAACCTCGAAGCTACGGAGTTTAGTAGTAAGAAGTTTGAACAATATTAGAATGATGAATTGAGGAATGACCAGCTCATTATTTGCTCGGCTTTAATAGACTCAATTTCATGACCCTAGCCGTTGGATAATAAAGTACATGCGTCTACGATTCAATGTCTACCATTATTGATCTGATTCTTTCATCACGGAGAGATGAAGAGAAAGTGTGGGTACGACACCTACTGCTTTAACATGATGGGACAAGACCTTCATAATACTGAACTGGGGGACACTCGATGGATGCCATGAAACTGAAGCTTCTCCGCACTTTCACTCTAACATTGAAAAGTAGTACGAAACCTTTGTAACTTTGCCCCCAGTGCATCTACCTACAAGTTTTCTGAAGTTTTTCTACAATTCTCGCACATTGATAACACAAAATTTAAAGAAGAGACTTGTCTCTGGAGTTTTATGAAGTTTTTCTACAAATTTTAAACAATTCCCCCTTTTTTAGAAATTAAAAAAAAAAAAACAAAGAGTACTCCCGCACATTGAATGTGCGGGAGTACTCTTTGCTTTTTTTTTTTCTAAAAGAAGGGTCTCCGGTGTTAAAAAAAAAATAAAACTTTTCCCTGGTGCCGCACATTTAATGTGCGGCACCAATAGATAGGGAAACAAAAAAAAATTATCGTCAAACAGGGGACTTTTTACCCAAACATCAATATTCTAAGAAATTTGCCTGGGAAGGTTTTCATTTTTTTGGGTAAAAAAATCAAAAATTTCCTATGGTTAGACTAATATACAGAAAGTCTCTCATGGTTTTAAATCATACATTTCGATACTTCATACTTTGAATTAATGTGAAAATTGATAAATATAGTTAAAACTAACACTATTGAGACGGAAAATAGTTTTTTTAACACAAATTTTGACCTAACATGCCTATTTTTCCGCGTAGACCTTAATAAAATTTCAAATTGGCTCCAAATTTGTAGGAAACAAGTTAGAAAAAATCAAAAAAATATCAAGAGAAATCAACAAAGTTTGCAGTTGCAATATTTTCTCAGAGGTTCTCTTGTAAGAATTTAAAATAAAAAAGTTAGAAAAATAGTAATACCTTTATATGGCGAAAAAAATTAGAAAATAGTTGATATCTTTAAATTTGAAATTTGCAATTGTAATATTTCTTAGTGTGTATTGTAAGGATTTAAAATAAAAATTTGCAATTACAATATTTGTTTTGATTGTGTATTTGTGTATTATAAGGATTTAAAATAAAATTCTCAACACATTTTCTATCTATATAGTGAAGAAAAATTAGGAAAATATTTGATAGCTTTAAATTTTAAATTTGCAATTGTAATATTTTCTTAGAGTCTGTATTGTAAGAATTGAAAATAAAAATTTCAACGCTTTATTTGTGTATATAGTGAAAAATAAATTAGAAAAATAGTTAATGATATATTCATTAGAATAAATCTGTCATTTTACTGAAAACCATTACTTTTAATGGTTTTTACTCAGTTTTCATCTTAATTCAAACCATGAGATACCGAAAAACACGATTTGAAACTATAGGGGGCTTTTTTGCATATTAGTCTAACCACAGAGACCTTTTGTTATCATTTACCCCTTTTCTTACTACGTTGGTTTTAAAAAATGATATTGTGCTGAAGGCGTGCTCTATAGTCTCCAAAGAAAGTCGTGATTTTGACAGTGGATGAATAGTAGCAGCATGTCTACAGTACTGAAAGATATTTTGTAGATGAGCGAGCTTTTTGTGCAATGCACCTTCTCTTTTGTTTATAGACCAGGAAATGAATTGTGTCATAGGTTAGCAAAATACGTTGTTAAGCTAGTTAATGATGTAAAGTAGAAACATGATTTCCCAATTTGGTTGAAGGAATTGGCGCTCACAGATAGTAGGATGAGTGCCAGCTTTTGTAACTAATTCTTGTTTTATGAAGACTATATATGAACAAAGTTGACGTTTGACAAGAAGAAAAAAAAAGAATAATAATACACCCAGTCTACGATCCCACCTCATCAAACAATTGGTCAAAAATTGATCTACAACTCTAGGTTAACTCATGATCCAGGTTTTATCTAAGGGATATAGTATTCATTTTTAGGAAATGTTATTTGCATTCCTATTTTTGTTATTCGCATTTTCATTGTCATTTTAATCATATAATTTTCATTTAGTAGACTATGTGTTAAAATGGGAGTGCGAACAACAGCGCAAATAAAACATTTCCCTTATTTTTTTGCAAATCAGCAGGGCATCACAGTTCTGTTTGTGAGGATAATGAATTTTCCTATTGAATGTAAATACTTCATCGTCATTGAATGAAGTTTCTTGTTTGGAATGTCATTTTTTTGTAGAAAATCTTTTTTGTTTTTTATGAGTATTCCTTCTACACATTTCTAAACAACTTTTTACCCCACGTACATCATATTCTTAAAAAGTGCTGCAACAATTTTTCTCCAAAAACTCTTTAAAAAATACAATCCAAATGGACCAGATTAATCATTAATCACCTTATTTGGCATGTCCGTGGTACATTTATAATTGTAAGAGTTGTATTCATGATTGGCAGCCAAATAATTCGAGTCAAAGAAATATTAGATTTAGGAATTGAAATTCTTTATTTTGCTTGAAAAAATGATGTTGACATTAACAGCTTTCGGCATGGATTCAACATTTGTGATATCAGTTTGATTCTGGAACTCCTTAGGAGTTCTTCTATTCCCTGGCATTTGAAGAAAATCATGGAACAGAAAAACCGAGCTCATAAGCAACTTCTTCAATGTTCAGGAGAAACATAATGGACCAGAAAGCAAGCCCTATCATCTAAATCCCGAAGCTGGACATCCATAAAGATTTCCCCCCCCCTCCCCCCGGCAAAAGACAAAAAAAAAAAGAAAAGATTAATGCTATTTTCTGTAATGCATAAATTGAAGCCAGTACTAGTTCATTGAAAGTAGTCCAAACTTTAAGAGCCCTTTCAATTTCTATTTTCCAGAGTGTTTGTAGAAAAATATATTATAATGATTTGCTATATGTGAGATAAAAAGGTAATTAAAAAATATATTCACAAAAAAATATAAAAATTTTTTAAGAAAAATGTTAATCCAAACAAGACTATGTAAGCTTTCTGCAACATGACGAGGGATTTTTGGTCTACTTAATGATTAAGAAGAGGAAATCCTGCATGTATCATCAGCATGAAGTACAGTCCAATTAATTTATTTTCATCTACCTTCTCAATATATAAGCCCAAAAAAAAAAAAAAATGATATCATACATGAAAGTGAGATGCCAACCCTCCTTCTATAAAGTCGAAATTTGTAATTAATTTACCTTCACGCAAAGACGAAAATGATTGATTACAATAATCAATACGCAAACATGTCCATCATCTTTATTTATTTCTTTGCCCTTGATTATAGCAAAAAGTTGATTCCATCTTTAAAACCATAAAGTTAACCAATTGGGATTTATTTCAATCAAAAAATAAATTGAAATCACCAAGTCATCTTTTCTTTCCTTTTGGAATATCTTCTCAAGATGAATCCCTAAGATCACAATTAATAATTGAATAACAATATATTGAACCACAAAAATTCAGACATTTTTTTCAGTATTTTTTCTTTCCCTTTTTTTTTAACTGAAAGATGGATAAAAGCTAGTGTCTTGTGTCCTTACTACTTCCACAAAATTAATTTCTTTTGCTTGTTCATTTCATGATATGTTGTTCTTAACTATTTTCCTTCCCACTTTCAGAGCTACTAATCTATAAATCACAGGTCTTTTATATGAATAATTTGACTTATATTGAACCATAAAATTTTAGAAATTTATTTCAATAATTGATCGACCAAGTTGAATAGAAATTTTCACCTAACAAATTCTAAGTCGTTGCTACTCCCCAAAAAAAAAAAAAAAATCCTAACCTTTCACTCTATAATATTTCGTTTCCGTTTTTTATTTCCGTTCACTAATCAATCAGTTACTGAATTTTCATTCACTCGGTACTAATCAATTCGTTTATTGATTGGAAGATGGAAATTAATATTGAAAAGAAATTATATATGGCTACATATCAAATCCTATTGCAAATTGGATCTTAAAGGGGAAACTGCACAAAAGGTCCCTTACATATGGCAAATGTAAAAATTTAGTCCCTTAAAATGAAAAAGAGCGAATTTAGTCCCTCTGTTTAAAAAAAGGATCCAATTTGATCCCTGCGTGCTATTCCGTCTGAATTCTTGACAGAAACAAGCATGTGCACATCACGTGACCAATTATGTAAGGATAAAACAGACATATCAGTGGAGTGTTGGCTGAAAATGTGAGGGACCAAAGAGCCTTTTCTTGGTCAATCTCCTTCAATTTGTTCAAAACCCTAAATTCAATTGGGCACAACCAACCATGGGAGAACCACCAATATGTGCTTGCGGTATACCAGCAAGGATGAAAACTTCATGGACGGCTGAAAATCCGGGGAAGAAGTTCTATGGCTGTGCCTATTATGAAGTAAGTTTTTTGCTTGAACTTCTTACCTGTTCTTATTGCAAGGAAGAGAGAAAATTTCACCTTATTTCAGGTTGATAATGATGGAGGCGGCTGTGGCTACTTCAGGTGGTATGACACAAGTGGATGTGAGAGGTGTGATAGGCTGGTGAGGCATACACGAAGGTTGACAAGGAAAGTGAGAGAGCTGGAGGCGGAAATGGAGGAAAAAAAGCGCAAAGATAGAAAACTAAAATTTTTCTTGTTCGTGACCTCCATTACTTTACTCTGTCAATGGATATGGAGGGGCTGACTTAGTACTTGCGCCATTTGGCTTGTGAAATAGGTTCCTATGATGTATTTTAGGGAAGACAACTTAGTTTTTGGGAAGGTTTACCCTAAAGGGAATTTATTGTACTGCTCATTGTCAATTGCTGTCATGCATCTCTCATCTGGAATGTGGAATGTGATATTAATTTCATAGCTGAGTTCTATTTTTTCATTTGATATTACATAATGCTTAAAGACTAGGGAAGGCAAAAATCTTGATATGATGATCAAAATGGAACAAAGACAAAACAAGAGAATTGAAATTGTAGTAAACTTTCTAAAAGCAGGAACAATAAGAGAATCAATCTGTTGATATTAGAAGCAAGAAGAGTATCAATTCCATTGCTTAAACAAAAACATTCCAGGATCATGTTTTTCTTACAGAATTGAAGCCACTACATAAATTGTCCATTTTCTTCACAGACTATAACAACCAAAAGTTAGGTTTGAACAAGTCGAAGTCAATCATATTGTACTGGGGCTAACTCCTCCCAAAACAAAAAAGTCAACTACACAAAATGACAAAAAGACATAACAACAGTAGTTATATCAGTGGCTCCATTCTTATTCAACCCTTCTTTGTTGCAGCAGCTGTCTTTCTGGTAGCAGTAGGTTTCTTTGAAGCAGCAGTAGCAGCAGTTATGTTCTTGGCTTTCTGTACATGCAAATGAAAAAGTAAGGAAAATGACATTACATAATTATCATAGTAGTGAAATTAAACAACTAAACAACAGAACAAACTATACATACAGCCAATCCACGAGGTTCATATGGCGCCCTTCTATAAAGAGAAGCCAATGTAGAGTCACAATTACTTCGAGTATGTCCAAACCTATGACATACACCACATTTGTACTTCACTTTCTTTCCCTGACCATGTTCAATAACAAGAGAAACAAGCAAACAATATCACTAAAAAATGCAGAAAAGTTTGCAAATTAAAATGAGTTAAAGGCAATAAAGTATGAACTGGAGAGGGCTGAGTCATATTAGGTGGAGGTCGAGCATGTTGCTGGTTTGTTGATGGTTCACTTGGAGTCTGATTCATGAGATCAAACAGAATTTCATCACATATATCAATGAAATCTGCATTTTTCCCAATAACAGCTTCTCGTGGAATGCAAGACTCTACGTTTTGACCATCAATGGACTGTGCTTGCTGGTGAAAATTATTTTGTTGTTGTTGTGGCTGAGACTCTTCATTAGAACCAGCTACTGCAGCTTCTCGCACAGTCTGAGTAGAGCCAGGATGACGTCTTTGTAGCCATTATTATCTACCCATCTTTCTTTGCTTTGGACATTTTATTTGTTGCCCTACCTCTTTACACAATCTGCACTTATACTCCATGAATCCAGATGGACAACTTTTCATTTGTCCTCGAGTGCTTCTTGTGGCTGGTGGCTCATCTGGCTCTCTTCTTCTGACCTTCTTTGGTTTGCGAGTATTTTATTCTCGGGTGGCGATGACAGACCTTTTTTAAGATCTTTCCACATGCTCACCATTAATGTGGTAGATGATAGGCTCATATGCTCTCATGTAGGCCTCTTTTGAGTAACATTCATCGACAAATGATTGGAGACTCTTAGTCAAAGAAATAGCACTCATTGCATGGGCATGCGGGATGCCATTCAATTCCCACTCTACAACTACACGTTCTAGCAGCTAAGTTAACGAATATCTATCTCCATACATACATCTAATTTCATAAAACCAGTCTCCACAAGGTGTAGCAATGCATGTATTAGAAGCATTCTTCACCTTCTCTAATTTTTTTAGGATCTTTGGACACACTTTCCCAGGGTATTTCCTCATCCATTCCCTCTTATTCTCCATTCTCACCAATAAATACAGCCTAATGGTTTCTAACATGCCTAGTATAGGCCTTTTTCTTGCTTCTAGAATGTTGGAGTTAAAACTTTCACAGAGGTTGTTCAACAATATGTCACACTTTGGGAGGTCCTAAAATATGCCCGGTCCAATTTTGAGACTCGTGTTGTCAACTAACCATCTAAATGCATCTTTATCATACTCTTTAAAGACTCTAGCAAAGCTGACAACATATTCTTGTATGGTGCTCTTGCAAGAGCCCAGATTCTCTTCTTTAATGCCAAGCCTCCGTGTGTTTTCTTGAAATTGTTGTACATATGCCTCACACACATTCGTACTTGGAACAAGTTCATGCAAAGCTTGAATTAATCCCTTCAAAAATAGTAATATTAAAACAATATGAGAGATATTACAACATATTATATTAGTAAAGTAAAACAAACAAAATCTAGTAAAGAAAAGTGCAGACCTTTTGCTTATCAGTCATAAAGGTCCACTTGTCTTCATCCATGATTTGGAGGTCATTCACAAGTTCAGTCACAAACCACTTCCACGTTTTCTTGTTCTCCAATTCAACAACAGCATAGGCAATAGGATATAATTGGTCGTTTGGGTCAATTCCCATGCGGAGATAGCACACACCCTTGTGGAGGGCCTCTCAAGTGGCAGCCATCAAGGCCCATAGCGGCCTACACCACTAGAAAACTGTCTTGCATGCATGCGGACATACAACCCTCTCAAACCTATTCTCTCCTCATCATCTTACAGCTGTCATAAACACATTTGAGCCTGGATTAGCCCTTTCTACCTCTCTACAATAGTTCCACAATTTGTTATATTGAGCTTCATTATCACCATCAATCAGGCTCTCTGCTTTTTTCTTAGTCCTGTAGGCTTGCCACCTAGATATGTTCACATTCATGTCGGTCTTCACTTTGTCTTGTAAATTGCTAACCTTCATATCTGGTAAAATAGCAAGCTCCTTTTTGTATCAACAAGGAAAGATGGGGTTGCGGTCCATGCTCAAATGATCTTCCACATGTGTGCTTATCTTGTAAGCTTTTGACCTGAAAGGTCCTTTTGTCTTTCATAATTGCTGTGGAAACTTTCCAACTACAGTCATTGCAATAAGCTGTGGCTCTTCTCTTATCATTTTTACTAAACTTAATTTTTCTCCCATGAGTAACACCATGGCTCTTACATGCCAGCATGAATAATTTCTTGGAGGTGAAAGTCTGCCCAATCTCAAATTTTGGATCCTTCATGCCACTTTCAGGATTGAACTTTGGACATTTAATCCTTTTTCTTGGCTGGTCTTCATCTTCTTCAGAATCACAACAACTTTCAAAGTCATCCGAATCACTATCATCTTTTTCCATCTCTGGTCTCCATTTTGTGTAGCTTAGGTTGTCCTTCCACTAGTCTTGCTATTATTCACTATCTTTTCCCATTCAACTTTCCTTTGTTTAACAGCCGTGACTACATGCTCCTCATCACTAAACTCATTCTTGCGACAAATACCTCAATATCATTTGGATTCTCGAACTTCTTGAGCATGTTTGTTCTTATTCTGCTCATCTTTTACCACTTTTCTTTTACACTTGTTTTTCCTTTGATGTTTCATGTTGACTTGGGTGTACCGAAGATGCATTATCCCTTCCCGAGTGAGCTCCAACAACTTCATCACTATGCTGCTCTCTATTCTCCCCTCCAGGTTGCAGATTTTTCTCCCCTTGGGTTGTTCTCGGACTCTATATTCTCTGGCCCATCACCTATTCCACTCGTGTTCACTTCATATTCCTTGTTAGATTCATTAGAGGGGATATTGGTTAGAATTATTTCTTCCACAGAACCTTCATCTTGTTCCATTGTCGAGTAGGATTTAAGGTGCACAAAATATACATCTACCAGTCCATTTCTCACACCTTCTCTGGCCAACTGTTGAGCAACATCTTCACATACTACATACTAACCCATCCTCTATCTTCCTACCTGGTATTAGATAATAGTAGCTTACAAAACTTCGGCAAACCCTAACCTTTGCAGATCCTATCAACATACAAATACTCCATCTCTCAACATCACAATAGTCAAAAATTCTGACCTTTCCCCCGATGTATGCTTTGGTTGGCACATCAGTTAATTCACCTCCATAGTGGACCCGAATTGAAAATAGATTAATATTACCTGCCAACCATTTAGGTGACAGTACTCAGTAAAGAAAAAGATTATCTGGGACCATGCTTAATAGAGATGTTGATGCTAACGACAACACACTGCTTGAATCGGGACCACATGTAGTTGAAAAAATAATACCCTAATTCCACCTTAATCAACACGTAAAATAAACAAATACATACAATAATGACGATTATTGTCCATTATTTCAACAAATAAGACAAAATCATGATTCAATACAACCAATTTCTGTGATTTAGGGTTCAAATACACATAACGTAATCTGGGATTTTGATGTAATTCTCTTCATTCATTGGCCCGGTTAGTCTTCTCCGCTAGATTCTCCCTTGAATTAACGATTTCCCTCTACTTGATCACGGACTACAGCTGCGATTTTGCAATTTTTTCTTATCGTTTTGGTTTGGGGCTCAAGCTTCTTTGGTCCCTCACATTTTCAACACTCCATATGTTTTTATCCTTACATAATTGGTCACGTGATGTGCACATGCTTGTTTCCGTCAAGAATTCAGATGAAATAGCACGCAGGGATCAAATTGGATCCTTTTTTTAAACGGATGGATTAAATTCGCTCTTTTTCATTTTAAGGGACTAAATTTTTACATTTGCCATATGTAAGGGACCTTTTGTGCAGTTTTCCCGATCTTAAAACCATACTTGGATAGCTATGTTGTGAAGTTGGTATAGAAAAATATATTGTAATGATTTGATAATATATGAGGTAAATAGATGATTAGAAATGTATTTATAGAAAATATAAAAATTTTTTAGAAAAAAGTTGCAGTCCAAACAAGCCCAATATTCTGAAAGACATAATTTCATTTTTTCCTATTTCTGTTCCGCAACGGAAAAGTTAAAATAAATGCTCACACCATACTATAATGGAGAAAACCCTAAGGTATGCTTAACATCTTGATTATTATATACATCGAAAAATTAAAAAAATGTAATCTTCAACTATCAAAAAAAAAAAAAAGGGGCAGAAGTTTTATCTATCTCTAGGGTTTTAGAAGAAGACGGTTTTCAGAAGGGAAAACTAGAACTTTAGGAGGAGGAGGAAGAGGAAGGAAGAAGATGCCGAAGAACAAGGGAAAGGGAGGAAAAAACAGGAAGAGAGGGAAGAACGAAGCGGACGACGAGAAGAGAGAGCTTGTATACAAGGAAGACGGCCAAGAATATGCTCAGGTGATAAGGATGCTAGGCAACGGCCGTTGTGAAGCCATGTGCATTGACGGCACCAAACGGCTCTGTCACATCCGGGGAAAGATGCACAAGAAGGTTTGGATTGCCGCCGGAGACATTATCCTCATCGGCCTTCGTGACTACCAAGACGACAAGGCTGACGTGATCCTCAAGTACATGGCCGATGAGGCGAGGAGGTTGCAGCAATATGGAGAGTTGCCTGATAGCATTCGAGTCAATGAAAACATAATGGACGCAGAGGACGATGATGGTAGCAGTGATGATTATGTCGATTTTGAGGATGACGACATCGATCGAATCTAGATTACTTCTTTATCAACTTATTAATAAGTTCAATTCAACGTCAATGTTGTTTCGATTTCGTTCTTGAGTTTTGGAACTTTACCCTTGGAGTGTTAATCAACTACATAACCTGGTTCTAAGGATATTCAGTTTGGTTATAGTCGGGAAAGAATTTTCATTACCTGATGCCTGGGACTAAAATGTGCACTTTTACCTACTTGCTTTCTGGAATAACATGAGAGAACATACATATGTAGGCTTGTTTGCTTTCCGGAATAATACGGGAAAGCAAACATAGGATGCAATTCTTTTCACATTCCTCCTACAGTTAGGAAATCTTTCTTTTTGGTGTGGGGGGAGGGTGATTTGGAGTAGATACAACTACCCTTAGGTGCAGTGGGTTTGTTAGTACAGTGGTTATACTTTTTTATGATTTCGTGTATATTTATATAATTACTTTGTTTTTGTTGTATTTTTTGACGTACAACAAAAGTTATATAAATATGTACCAAATCATGGAATACAATAAAGTTATTTGAATATATATCAAATGATGAAAAGAGTATAATAATCACACCAATTGCATCTAAGGCCAACTGTACCTAATCCATTCCCAATGAACATTGTCAGCTGGGGTTGAAGATTGTGTCGGTCAAGAGGGGCTTGTAAAATTATTCATCTGCAACCTTATATCAATACGAAGTCTTTTGCTTACACTCTAATTATTCATCGACAAAGTACAGAAATATACATTATTTCTAGCTGTGTTTTCTCGAAGGTTACTTTATCCATTCATTTCAACGTAACTCTGTGAAATATTCCTTACCATCATCATTCTAGCATCAAAGAGGCCATGCTTCTTTAAATATATATGCATGAAACTGTAATTTGAACGTGACATATATCACAGAAAGTCCTCGAAAGGGGAGAACAAAAATCATAGACTGATCGGCATGTCCAACTTCGCCTTCCACAAACAATAGGTAGACCAAGTAACTTAACCAAATTTCTGAAGCAGAATCAGTAATTGTGCTCATGTATAGGCAACCACAGACTTGTTCACAAGTAGTCAGCAACCAGCATTTTTACTGAATTCACTTCACTTGCCAGAATCGATCAGTTACAAGCCTTTGTACAGGACATCCCTCTGTACTTTTTCTAGTTTTAACCTAAAATTGATATAGGAATCACTAAGTAGAGGATGATGAAGCAAAAAGCAAAGCTTCCTCAACTTCCCGTGCAAATTTTGTACATGGATTTCAACAGAGTAGCACTAATTTCTATGGATCTGTCCCAAATCATGGATCATATCATCGATATGTTTACAATGCCTAATAAAACAATAGATAAACTGAATTCTGAAGTATCTTAAGCTCAATATTAGGAGAAGCAACTCTTTATGTTGTTGCTTGGCATATGAGCTATGTGGCAAGTGGATAGACTCTAAAGGGATGATTACAATTTTCTCAAGAGAGACTGACATTTTCAGGGAAGAACTTAACAAGTTCCAGTTCACTTGTAGCACCATAGTTACCAGATAACTCGAACACTTTAGGATGTTGGAGTGGATAATTTACAGCTCTCCCTAACTCTCTGTCTCTAATAACTCTTTCGAGTCCCCGTTGCAACTGTAAAACATTAAATTCACAAATATGTAGGTGAGAAAGAATAGCAAACTCTACCACAATCCATAGATGAGTTATAAAATTAAAGAGTAGTTATATCAACTCCAATGCCTCCTTCTTTCGGCATCATGCAAAAGTATATATATAGACTGAAGGCTCAACATACAGAGTTGTACAATATGACTTAAAAGCAGATACACAGGTCACACAGAAAGTAACTAGTGTGAGGATCTAGAAGCTGAAAGGAGATAATACTCAAAAAAAAAAAAAAAAAAAAAACTCTAGGCTACAGGGGAAATTAGCATAAGAACTTGAGACGTTTATTAGTTATTACTAGCTTCTCCAAGTTGGGCACTCCCATAATCAACGAAGTCAATTCAAGCAGGCTATCGTCATCTTCAGATGGAAAAGCTTCAAATGTTAACTGCTTGAGTTTAGGAATTTGAGGAAGTTCAGTAACAAGCATTTCTTCTAGCTGAGATGATCAAAACACAAAAGGTCAATGAAAATAAGAACGAAGGCACAGGAAAGGAGTTATATATAAACAGAGCATAGAGAAGAAAATGCAGCTGAGATTCCACAGAATAAGTTAATACTGACTTCTCTAGCCTCCAGGCACAATAACAAGACCTCCAGTTTTGACAGGCAGCAGGACAACCCAGGCATAACATCCCTGCAATGCCAAATTGCCAATGAGTTCGATGGACTCACCTTGAAAGAATACATCAACGAGCAGTGAAACATTATTCAGCACCAGTATTTGTGATAGAAATCTTAAGTGAGACAATATTTGACCAGACAAAGTGAAGAATTCCAGTTTCAGACAGAAACGAATCTTCAGGATTTCAATCCAGGAAATGGACCAGAGGCTTCTACATTTATCAACAAATTGGACATATGCACTACCAGACGTTCAAGGAACTAGAAAGCGTTCAAGAACTTCCAAGGCACGTTAACCCTTCTGAGGGTGAGTGCCTTGAGGTACTTAAAGCCAGTAAAGGCAAGAGGCTTTTTCCTAAACAATTTCTCACTTCTCTGAAGGCATACGACCAAACCTGAATTTAACAATTAAGCCCACCTCTAGCCTTTGGACATTCCTGGTAAATGCAAACTGAAGCAACTTATCAATTGCCTTTCGATGGGAATTGTATAAATCAAAGGAATCCTGAACTCATTCAATACAAAGGCTTTGTGTGATTGAAGTAGTTTGTTTATCCATTGCATGTAGTTGCATGTTTCCCCTTTGCTTAACCTCGTATGCTTGTCTAGTAAGGGCATAAACAAGCCTAAACTAGCTGAACACCCTTGTATTCAATCTTGTTTGATTATTTTGACGAGCTTGAAATTATGTTCAAGTTTAGCTTGTTTATTTTTCGGGCCAACATCAAATGAGTTTTGATCGAGCCGAACTCAAGTAACTTGAATATTTTACATGTAAAATTTCACTTTTATTCTAATTGAGCCAAAAACTTGTGAGTTTATCAAACACAAACACAAAATACTATTCAAGTTTGATTTGATTAGTTAGCAAATTAAACTCGGACAAACTCTTACTGAGCTCAATTTGATAAGAGTTCATTTAAGTAGTTTGATTCATCTTTCATCCTTATTGGTTAAATCCTCATATAGGCCTATCAAGACATCAAAATCAAGCCCGTCAAACTATGCCCACAGATATGTCCAACGCTTTGACAGAACACTAATTCTAGCAGCTTCTTCAAGTGATAAGAATGACAGTACATAAACAAGGACATCATCAGGTAGTTGACTAGTACGATTCCCAGGGAGCTGATCTCATGGTTCAAAGTTGCGGTCAAGGTCGCTGTCGTGGCTTGTACCGTTCCACATCGGACTCGGCATATCGGTCGCGGTTTCGGTGAGACGCATATTTTAAATTATTTCATTATTCTAAAAATTGTAAATGACCATTCAAAATATAAAAAACATATGCAAAAAAAAAAAAACAAGAAAATGAGTAAAGAAAATCTCTAAGATAT
Source organism: Gardenia jasminoides (assembly GCA_013103745.1). Classification (NCBI taxonomy): domain Eukaryota; kingdom Viridiplantae; phylum Streptophyta; class Magnoliopsida; order Gentianales; family Rubiaceae; genus Gardenia; species Gardenia jasminoides. The sequence continues at coordinate 30,186,692 of CM023099.1, read as the reverse complement.
ACTATTTTTACGCTATTAAAAATAGTAAATATCTTAAAACATTGAACATAATACCAGTAGGAGAAACTTCACTTGTTTCATGATTAATCCCCTGCCAAAGATAAAAAAGAGTCACATAAAAAAATGTAATAATTTAAAAATATTTAATATTATATATATTTTTTTTAATCAATACCACGTAGAATGACGATGCGGTTCAAAGTCATTTTCATCTCTCAGAGGATGATAAAACAGATGTGGAAGTGGCACAGGACCTTGAGTAGGGAACATGTAAAAGCCCTCTGGTGCATTTGTTGACTGTGAGGATTGACTATGTGTTCCATAATCACAATACGTGGGAAGTGATAGGACACCAGTAAATTCCTGAGCATGGTGGTAGTATCCAAATTCTCGATAATTAATAATATCGCTATTATTATATGATCCAACAGATTCACATCCATAGAATCGACCGTTATTAGAGTCAAAGAAAAAACTATCATGATGCGAACCATCAGTTTGTTCATAATATCTACTACCATGACTACCAGTAGAGCTTTCAGCATGTTTAGATCCACCAAATGGTCCATATCCACTGTAATACCCAATTTTAACTCCATGTGATTGCTCATTACTATATCCCAATTGACTAGTGCTCCAATTTCGATTAGAATCACACTCATAGTTCGGATCTATACTCAAATTGTGCATTTGCTCATCAAAAGCCAAAAAATCATCAAATAGCTAATGCATCATATTTATCATTACATATTTAAAATTGATCACTCATTAAAATTTATTTGCTATACATGAAAGATATAGTAAGAATTACATGGAATTATAATAACTATAAAACTCAACAAGAATGAAGTTTAGTATATGTTAATTCATAAATGAGAAAATTCAAATTCATACGTATAGCAAGGATTTATTATTTTTTTTTATAAAATATCAAATAAATTTACACTAATCTATTGTATAACTTGAGTATTTTATCACATCAATATTATGTTTTAATTTGAAATAAATTATATTTTAACACAAGAAATCAATAAAACAAATTCAACACCCTAAACTTTAATATAGACATAAAAATATACAATCAGGTTTTGGTCCAATGTAAGGCAATAATAAACCCATTTTCTAATATATAATATCAAAGCATGAAAATATAGACGTAAATATACTTAATCAGTTTTTAACCCAATGCAAAGCAAAAATAAACCCAATTTCTAATTTCTAATATCAAACCAGGAAAATTAAGCAACTTGCTATTTTGTCACAATGGCCAATTATGAGCCTAATCCACTCGGCTTGAATGAGATCTAAACCTGATTTGCTTATCTTCAATGCGCTTGATTACTAAACCTGGGATCTCAAAAAAATCCCATGATGTGGTAAGCGGAGGAGGATATTAGGGGAATGCAAAAGGAAAGAGAGCCAATCTTCTGTCTGCAATCACTTGTCTAAGGCTAAAGAGAGGGAACATGGGAATATTCTACTTATTCTTTAAGCTAGGCGCACTTAGGATTCCTGCTATACTCCTTGGACATACATGTTGGAATGTATGCCCTAAAACAATTATTTTGTTTAATACATTTCTAATTAAGTTTTGTATTTTATGAATTTCCAATTTTATCTGTTAAATATTTGATATAACGATAAAGTCCTTAGAATATTTATTAATGTGATGGTAGTCACAAGTTCTTGACTATGAGATATCAATCACATTTATAATAAATATTCTTAAATTTTCCTAGATATAGTATTAATGAGGCAGGACATCATTAATACAGTTGATTAATCTTGTGAGGACCAATTTCTTGAATTGTACACGAAATTTCTTGAATTATTTGCTTATATTTCTTAGAAACCCTAAATTTTTTCATGAATTATTTCTCATTGTATTTATTTAAGTGCAAATCATTTCTTTAAACATTGGTAGTATAAATTTTCATTAAGTGTATTACTTTCCTTTAAGTAAAAGTACTCTATTTTGTATGCATTTTATGACATTAATTTGAATTGTATCTTACATGTTTCATGTAGTCAAATACATAACTTATATGGCATTAAAGGGATTATGTTTTTTAATTGAGGGGATTACAAGACAATTGTAAAGATTTTTAACCCAAATCTTGGACCAAATTTTGCCACTTGTCAACCACCAACCACAACCTTGACTTGACCATTTCTATTTAAGCTCTTGTCTTCAAAATTCAAACCAAAATCTCCTTCTCATTTTCTCTCTCTTGGCCGGCCATAACAAGGAAGAAAACATCAAAACCCTAAGCTTAAATCTTGCCATTTTAGTGAGGAAAACATCTCCAAGTGAAATCCTAGGTTAGGTTGACACTTGATCATCAAGCTTTGTGGGGAAAATTGGAGCTCTTGGGTGATTTTCTCTCTCCACTCTCAAGGTACTTAACCATTTATCTATGCTTTGTGATCTTCAAATTCAAAGTGGATCATGATTAGTGAGTTTGAAGTGTTTATGGGTGTTTGGAAGGATAAGTGATGGAAGAATTTTGTGTTTGAAACTAGAACTTAGGCTTTTACGTTAGGCTTCTATGTGTTTGATGAATTGTTTGTTGATTTGTGATGCTTTAATGATGGAGTTAATTGCTGTTTTAGCATGTTAAACACCTTGGTAAATGATGGGAATGACTTTAAAGGATTAATTGAAGGATTGTGTCAAAGCTGGAAATTTTTGCAGGAATTCAGAAATGGAAATCAGTCCACTTCCTGAGGTTACTGTTCACTATAGAAAATGAATTAGCATCCGAGCCTTATACCATTAGAAAGCCCTATGAACCTAGTTTTAAATGCATTGTGAGCTTGATTTGATTTTCCTACATGAAGTTATGGCCATTCTTGAAGACTGTTTGACCAACCTGTCATTGACCGACAGTTTTCCTGTGCTTCTGATTTTGCCAATTTTGACCATGATTAATTCTGATTTGAGATTCGACCTCTTGAAAATTGTAGGTCTATGTCTTAGCTTCAAACCCATAAAATTTGTTTCAATCTGATAGCGTAGCACCAGTTATGATCAAAATGCAGGGTGACAAAGCTGTCACCATTTGTTCTTCACGTTGCATTTCCTTTCTTCACTTGTCTTAGTTCAATCCCTTTATTTGGTTCAAATGGATATTTTTCAGTCCATATTGTGAATCATTAACCTAGTTTGTACTTGATTCTTCTTTGATTTCCACTTCAATTCATTTTGAACCTTGGCGACACTTTTGAACCCATGGATAGACTTTAGTTTATCTAAGTTTGATCGGTTAGGCTCTAATGGCTTTATATTGGACACCTAAACTTGTATATTTTGGTTTGTCCATTTTCTTAAGTTAAGCTTTATTGTGATAATGAATTTTACTTGAGGGAATTGATTTTGATCGAGAAAATATTCCGAGATTGGCGTGTACTCTCTACTATTGGTGAGTGTTCCAACTCCTTTTCAAATGAAAATCTTGTTATTGTTGCGAAGGAATGATCACGCATTGAAATGATTCTGAGTATTTATAAAATGATTTATCACTATTTCCGTAAAATTTTTTCAAGTGGAATAATTTTGAAGGATTTGTGATTTGTTTCATGCTTGTTTACTTGACCAACTTGATTAGTTGAAATGCTTGGAGTGCCGAATTATGTGATGATCCGACTCTCTTGTGATTTGTGAGCCACTTAATGTGAGCGAGGCGAGTGCGTACTTTATCACACTCAATCTCTTTTACTTGAAATTTTGTATCTTTGAATTATGAACTTGTGGTGTGTGCATACGACTTGTAGAGGTGTTGAAGCGGTATGTGCAGCTTCGAATAGAGTGGGAGAGCTCATCCACTTCCGTCCGATGCGTTGTTCTTGACTAAGTGCTTGACTTGTGAGTCGCGGCGGCGGTAGTATGTGTCGCTTGAATAGAGTGAGCACCTCTCATCGATCAGTCTACATCTCTGATTTGTATCTTGAGCGGCGGTATGTGTCACACTCGAATGGAGGTGGGAGGCCCTACTCATCCGTCTCGGTACCTTGATCTTGATAAGTCGATTGAAGAGTTATCTCGCCGACCATACTTAAGCTTTAGCTTGGTATACCTCGAGTATTACCCAAATTTGATAAGTTGAGGTGTTGGGACCGGTAAGGGGTGGTGAATGGTGGAGCCAGTTTGTGGTGTAAGTGGTGTCTCTGATTTGATTCTAGATTTCAAGCGTTGGCCGGAGAGTCAACGGCATATTCGATCAAGCTTTTCGCGGATATAGGCTTTTGGAAGCCACATATCCTTTATTTTGCATGTATTGCTTTATTTTGTATTAGATGAGATTGTCTATTTGTTTGCCTATTTATTGTCTCATCTTAATCAAAAGATTTTTAAATGTTTTTCAAAGTGAACCTTTGACCATGTTCTCAACTTACGTATTTTTTTTTTTAAGACTCCAAATATTTTATAAAGTATTCAATTCAAATGTCCATGAATTTGATAAGCGTGAATTTTCTTGTTTTCTTGAACATTCAGGCTTGAGCTTTACAACTCACCCAAAAAATATTTTATTTTCCCCAGGGCTTCGAGATGAAGGAAAGCGGAAGTGATCTTTCATGGTATGGTAGCGGGATTATCTCTTGTACTATTTGTAGTTTGACGGTTGGACCTTTGGGTACTTGGATTCATTGGAAATGTAATTATTATTTGAAGATCTTGCATTGTTGGAAATGTAATTATTATTTGGAATCTTTGCGATGTAGTATTTGAGATTTGCTTGATAATTTGAGGAATTGTAATGAGTCCGTTGAGGGATTGGCCGAGGCGTCATGAAGCCACCAGGATTGCCTGCCTAGGAGAAGTGGGGTTTGTCACAAGTACAGATTAGCCTAGGTGTAAGTAGTGGTTGTTCTCATCAACCATGGTATAGGGATACCTAGGCTAATGTGTAGATGAATTGTATGTACCCAATTCATTGGGTGATCCACTTGAGAGATCCCAGGATATCATCAGTGCCAATGGTTGAATCTCTTATGGAAAATTGTGTAAGTGATCCTAGGAGCTTGAGATCACCATGTAGTATCTTGAGTGTGAATCACTACCTTTGATTCTATTTCTTGTTACTGCCAATAGTTCTTAAAGAATGAGGGGAAGTTGGGGGGTAGTGTGAAGCATGGAAGAATAGTGAGTGATCAGAGAGGATTCACCACTCCGATAGTGGGAGTTGATATCCAGTAAGGCAATTAGTTGGAATGTAACCTTAATAGTGACTACGTTAGGTTAATTGAAAGGTGTCTTCAAGTTAACCTAATCTAAGGTTAATTCAGGAACTAAGTAATTAGTTATTGTGGGAATTGGCACTTGTTCCTTATTCACGACTAATAGGATATCAATGGTGAAGGATAATAATACGGTAGTTTTCATGGAAAAGGTTGGGTGGGAATTTTGACCAATTCGAATACACGAGTGGTTGTGATGTGTTGCTAGACACCACTCACAATTTATAATTATGAATAATTAATTATTATAATTAATAATAAAATAAAGGTGTTTATTTTATCAATTCTTTGAAATTATAATTCATAATTATTACGGTATATTTGGAACCTATTGGATCACAAGTTTAGAGATTGGATTCTGGATTAAATTGTGTGTCCAAGTAGGGACTTGGAAATAAATACTTTTGGGGTTTAATTATAAAGATAAATAAATCTTGAGGTCATCTAACAGATAAGATAAAATGGTTATCTCTTGCATCGGTGTTGAAAAAGGATAAGAAAATCATCAGATGTTATGGTGGTTTGATTTTGAATCAAATCACACGACTCATCCTCCCTTCTCTCTTATCTCTCTCTCTCATTAATATCATCGGATGTTACGATGGGTTCGGGGAGTTGATTACCGATGAGTGAGAAAAGCGAGAGAGAAAAGTTCTTGAGAAAAAACTTACGTGGAGAAACTTGAGATAGTCGGAGTTGGAGTGAAAGAAGACTAGCGCACGTTCTTCACACACACACATAGATCGTAGAGGCGATCGGGAGTAATCCGAAAGCTTTCATTGTGGATTACGGTAGAGGCCCGGGAGCATCCAGATTTCTGCAGGAGGATTCTCAACCTTCTCAAGCAGTGGAAGCACCATTTGGGATTAAGGTAATCCTCTAGAACCCTTTTGTAGAGTCATCACGTAGAACCTAGGGTGATTTACGGTGAATCGGGGTAAAATTTTAAATTTTACATTTGTCTTTACTTTGCCAGTTCCTAACGTTATAGAGGAACAATTAAGAAAGCTTTTGCATTAAATAAATGCTACTTTCGATCATACCTTAGCGATGCCTTCCTTGCCAAGTCCATCTCGACAAAATTAGCTTTGGAAGAAAGGGGAGGATCACATCCCTTCCAATGTGACTTTGTGGGATTCCTGCTGATCTGCTAAAATGCGTGGGACGACTTCTTCTACTGACCACACAAAGTTTCTCCTTTTCTTTGAAGGAGTTCTTGTCCTATTAAGATAAAACAAGGCTCCTCAGCCACCGAGACAAGGCTTTTTTCTTTTTCTTGGCGGTTACTTTTCTTTTATTAAGTGTGGTTTGTTGAAGAAAAATTGAAATGAGGGTATCTGAACTTTCTCTCTCTCTCTCTCGTATTATTGTATAGTAGATTGAATTATTAGGTTGTGCTCTGTAGCTTGTTTTATTTGATTTTGTTGTATTTTGTGTTTGTCCACGATTTTGTTGTATTAGCGTGCATTGGACATTCTTTGGTTTTTGTTATTTTTATCAAAATTTTCTCTTATCTTTTGACTACGAGTGACTTCGGCGTTTAGGCGGTTTTTCCATCTTGGAACCGACTAGGCCGAGTCTCGACGATTTCCGACGTCGCATGTCTGGTCAGGTGAAAATGGTCTCGTATCGCTTCCCCGTTCAGGCTTCCGACCATCATCTGGGTTGGTTGAACTTTGAACCATCCTTTTTTTTTTTTTGGTGTCGACAGCTATCTATCCCCTACTCTATGGAATGAGCCGTTCGGTAGAGTCATCTTCGGTTAGACGGTTTGAACCATCCTTTTTTTTTTTTTTTGTCAATCGACAACTATCTAACCTACTCCTACTCTATGGGAGAGGGGGAGCCTGAGTCATCTCGGACTGGGCCAAGACTTTGAACCATCCTTTTTTTTTTTTTTTGTCAATTATTTATTTTCTGCCTCTACTCTATGGGAGCCTAAGGGCTAGAGAATATGGGGGTTGGGGGATTAACCAGAGGACCGAGACAAGTCTGCACTACTTGCACTCTCGAATTTTTGACGAGAAGCACTTTCTTGCTTGTTGTCTACAGCTAAGGAGGGTTTGTTGACCGCAGGAGAGGCCTTAAGAGGCTGCCGCGATGGGACTGGCCCAATGGTTTTGAACCATCCTGATCTCCACTTGCAAACTGCTACAGCAGAGCAGGCAGAAAAAAGAAAGCACGATAAACACCACATGTACAAAAGAAAGCCACGTGCATTGACGGGACTAAATGGCTTTGTCACATCCGGGGACTAAACGCACAAGAATGTTTGGATATCTGCCGCAGACATTATCCTCGTCGGCCTTCGAGACTACCACGCCAACAACGCTGACGTGATCCTCAAGTACATGGCCAGGATCTTGCAGCTATTAAGGCAGTTGCCTGCGAGTATTCGAGTCAATGAGAATGCTTGCCATGACTATCTCGATTTTGACGAGGACTTTGATGGAATCTAGAGTAAATACTAATCTCATACCAGACTTCATGTTCAACCTTCATTGTGAGGTTTCCTTCTGTTTTTGACTCGGTTTTTTGGTTTCTGATGTGGGCTTTTTAGGGTTTGAGTTTTCTATTATTCGAAGGTTTGTTCTTTTGTTAATGTTTTGTAACACTTTTGAGAATTGCAAGTCTTTATATTACAATTTACATGCAGTTGTTGCCTTGTTGGTTGGAATTTAGAAGTTTAGGATTGTTGATTCACAAGTTAATTTGAAAAGGTAGATTAGTTAATGTGTTTTAAATCTTGTTCCTGTCCTGCTGCTTCAATTGCTAAAGCAACAGGTGTGTGGCGTAAAGAAAACTCCAAACTGCTATTGATCAAGCAAGAACTGAAGTGGAGAGAAAATTTCTAGTTCATTATGCGATTGAAAGTCATTCTGCAGAAATGGTCAGATTTTAGTTTGCAATTTTTGTGTTTAATTGAACAAGATTCGTAAGGTTGATCACCTCCTCCACGTTAGCCTCTACAACAGGCTTGGAAATATGCATATCTTCAATCCCAACATCCCAGTATAATTGTTGATAGCCTTAATTCGCACGTCAAAAATAGCATCTACTTGTGTAACTTGGCAAGCTATTAATCTGAATGAAGTCGAATCAATTTGATCAGCACAATCATACTGATGATCCTTCCTTCTTTAGGGGACTTAATTGTATACATTGATTCAGATTTTCTGATGAAACTGAGAGATGAATTGTTCCATAAGTCTGTTCTTTTTCTTTTTCTTATTCAAAATTTGACATTTGGATTGACGGTATCGATCTTCCAATACTATAATGCGTAAAAGCCACTATTGAAACTAATTGCGTCCAACAGCATTGTAGTCAACGCACAATGGTGTCAAGTTCTGAAATGGGTAGAATAGGTAACATTGCCAAATTACAGAAGCAAAAACAACAATGGTGCAAGTGACCATAATACTTCTTCAAACCTACATAATCACCAGCTCTACAAAATTCACTTCATTGACTGTGATGCATCTATTAGAAGTCTTATCCTTGGCAGCCCGGTATAGTTTGTTAAACCAAAAACCATACAGAAATCACTACACAGTGGACAAAGCAAAAGCAAGACCCCGGCAATTTCCAGCGAATCTTGTTCAAAAATTTAGCAAAGTTAGAAAACATTTATGTATATCTTGCGCACATCCTGCATCATAACGATTGATTTTCAACCTTCTGCTGCCTGGTGAAACAACAAATTTGGATTCTAAATTTTGGGATTTCCTGAGGAGTTTATAAACCTCTGAGCAGCTTCTAAACTCAATTCTTCAGATACCTGAAAGATAACAGAACTAAATTACGCAAAGTTGTCTATGGACCAAAGTAGAAATCAATTGTTCCGGGCCCTAGCAATAAGAACCGGAGAAAATGATCAGTGATTTCAAAAGGTGCTAAAGATAAACTAATATCCCAGTCTCTTATAAACTTGTTGAAATGCCTTGCAAATCTTTTCTGCCTCAGTTGGACCAACCTGTTGCACATCAAAATAATTGTTAAAAGAGACTTGGCCTCCCCTTGATTGTATATCAAACTCTGTGGAACCTCCCAAAGTTAGTGGACAAGTTCATAATCCTAGCTAGTATGGTATTAATTTTTTTCTTCATTTTCCCAAGAGGCAGGCCAATCAAATCATTCACATCATTAGGTTACACAACAAGCATGCACAAAACTTGAGATGTGAAAATAGGAGATAGATAGGCCAAATTACATGCATATGCATAGAGCAGCCTATTCAAACGCGACGAAACCAATACAACATGCAATAACTGCTAATCCGTCATAATACCATAAATAAAGTCAGAAATAGCTATTAGAAATATCGACTCACTAAAACCTGTTGTACAGTAATTAAACAAGCTATTTGTATCGTTTGAAGCTTATATAAAAGTAGTCGATCACTTTGGATCACATAACTAGTAATGAAAGCAAAAAACTTGTCCTTCTTTACCCACTTGTTGTCCTGAATCCATGCAACCTTACACCACCAGACAGAAATGTCTCACATCTGCCCTCTAACGAATTCTTTCCCTTCAGATCACCTTACCTCACATTGCATTTACGACTGGGCTGTCGAAGGCATTAGGAAAATTAGTCATGTCCAATGTCCAAGATTTGCAAGGTCCATTCAGTGAATAAATTTAGTAGTCAGGTCTAACAGAACTCACATTGCATTTCAACCAGACTTCCAGAAGTCATAAGCAGAGTTGGCAAGGTCTAACATCCAACATGTACAAAATTGCCTACTCTACTATCTTGACCACAAAGATCCTGTTAAACTCTTCTCATAGTTTGTCTAATTCAGCAAGATTTGAAGTCCACCATTCACAGTAACTATATGATATAAAGAAAATCAGAGAAAATAAAATTTATTGGACAAAGAAAAGAAAATGAAGCAGTTCCAAAATACCCTTTCCCTTTTTCGGAAAAGCAATTGCAGTCAAGCTTGTTCACCATCTCAGACAGCGGGTGCTTCAACTTCTTAAATAACATCTTTCTGTTTATTATTCATGGTCATACTTGAGGATGTGCTATTCTCCACACTGTAGTATTCTGTTATGATTTTTGTACAGCAACAGCACTGTTTTTTTCTGATTCAGTGACCAAAAAATCTCTCTCGAGCAGGAATAAGTAGATGAGAATATTTGAGCTCTACTATCCCATTTCTGAGAAAACCATTTTAGTTGAAGTCCTGTGAATCCTCTATTTAGCCTTATCTCTTCTAACCATTTTCTTAAAAAGCATTCTGTGTCTTACCTCCTAAAGCAAGGATCCAGTATTAACTTGAGCCACAAGTGGAAACTGCAGGAAAAACTTTCTTTGTTTTTTGAAGCATACTAGCATTTTGCTCAGGACACTTTGAAACTAATTCCGTTAATATATCCTGTGATGTTTGGATTTTTCATACACCAAAAATTCTGGACCATCTCTCCCTCATATTTCTCTTACTGTAAATGAGCGTAGAAGCATCACTCTTTTGTTTTGCTCTAACTGAAGACAAGTTTTGACCATAATGGAACTAATGGTTCAAATGGATCACATTTGATTGCATCTTGCACACCTTTTGAACTTCTAATAGGCAGCTACTGACAGTTTTAAGTGTTTTTCTTTAATCATCATGTGAATAAAGCAGAATTTCAACTTAGGTAAACCACTGAATATAATTATACTGCAAGTCAACTTAAGCCCAACTTAAGGTAAGACACCTATATTTATGAACATTGATCAATAAACTTATATTTATGATTTATGTGGAGTAAGCGAAGGGGGAAAAACCAGAGATTGTTTATGTTGTTCACAATCACAATTTGTATCACAATGGACACGATTTAAGAATGTCTGCAGCAGCAAAAAATGCACGATATATTAACCACAGAAAGTGTATCAAGGAGCTTATATATGCAAAGCAAGCAACATGATTAAGGAGAAGTTTGCTTAAAAGTGGAAAGGCAGGTTAAGGAAAGATTTAAGGATTGGTGATTGGAGCAGGAACTCCAAACTACAGCTACTATGAATTTTCATGTCATTACTTATTTTACCCTTTAACTGATTTTCATTTCATTACTTAAGAATGAATGTCCTACATTATTCTAAGAACAAAAGTCATGGATGCAACAAAGCATACCTTCTTCTCAGCAGCCGACTTCAATTTGTCCCAAAATGAAACTGTTGAAATGCAGAAACGTGTCTTAAAATATTGATCTTCATATCAACAACAGCAAGGAAAATATCGTTTTGCATTCTGCATTCCGTTTCTCAGTTATGTTTTGATTTACTGCCTCAAGGAGCAAAAGTGGGGGGCAAAAAAAAAAAAAAAAAGACGAGCAAGATTTTACTGCAGCTTCTGTGCATGAAATTAAGTGATGGATGATGGGAAAACAACCATCTAGCTGCTAATGGTTGACTATTAGCCATAAAAACAAGTTTCCTCTATAACTTTAAAATACAGAGTATGCAAGTCTGCAATCTGCTCTGGTTCAGTTTTCAGGTCAAAGTTATTAACTGGGACAATGTGGATTTAAAAGCCTTTTTCTTCTCTGAGATGCCTAACTATACATGTTCAGAACCCGATAAATGGAGATAATAAAAAGACAGCCCTACAACTTGAAGATTGAACTGCTTTGTGCATCAACCTATAGATTTTGCCAGAGATATTTAGCAACCTATTACATATTTGTGGTGGGGGGGAGGCGGATGGGGGATGAGAGGGAAGAAGAGAAAACTTACTCACTCCTACTTGCCACTTTGTTTGTAACATTAATTAACCGTGAACAAAATAAAAATTTGAACTACAGTTACATACCATGGCTGTGAAGTGGACTATCCTGATCTTTTCTGTCCCCATCCTGCTGTTTAGTTACCTAACGAGGTTTAGTGTTAGTGGCTGCAATGTGGAACATAAGCATTCAATATTAAACTGAAAAATTGATGTAGAACCTCCTTATTCCCTTTAGAATGAGAACTTGATTGCCCCGAAGATTCCACATCAAGCTGAACCAAGATAAAATTTGAATTAAAAAAAATGTATCTACTTTTGGCAATAAAATGCAAAAGCTTCCAATAAAAATCCTGTGTACACACTTTTATGAACTTTCTAACATTACAAAAAGATCATATGACCAGACTTGCCAGATAGACAAGTCACTAAACTACCTCAAGGACAATAATACCCATGCACAACCCAAAAATTGTATTGTAACAGATCATAACAAAAGACACAAAGCCCAACATAGTGACTTCATATGTAATAACTTCTTTTGACTAAAGCTGGTATCTTGGAAGACAGTTAAGCATCCATCCAAAAAAAGTTAACTTGACAGAATAAGAGTCTCGTTTCATCATCTCAAACACATGTATCCTCTTATACCACTCAAAATCTGTTCAGGTCAGTCATAACTTAGAGTCTAAAAAAAGAAATGGATTACAAATATGGTCTTTATGTCTTCGGTAAACATTGATAAGCACCATTGATCCAACATTGCAACCAATTACACGTTTTGGAGAAACAAAAATAATTTAAGTTCTTAACTTCTTTCCACCTAATAACTCTGACCAAATCCCCACCAAAGGGGGGGGGGGAAAAAATCCCACCTGGGCAGCCACATTTTCACTCCGTCTTTGTCCACATTGCTGCTCCATGTTGAGAATTTAAATTAGAAACACATTTTTGGTTTTAATCAATCTGCTAACAACTTCCAGCTATGCTAATAGTCATCCTCCATAATTTTGAACCAGCCCAAAAAAAAAACCTCATCTTTGGCATCCAAATAAATCATGCCAACGACAACTGTAGAATTCAGAGGTTATAATAACCAAAATGACAAAATTATAACAGAAGAAGAGGAAAAAGAAATTTACGCAAAAATCACGGGGTCGGACAATTGGGAAGAGCTCAAGAATACGTCGAAATTCAAAGTCATCCATTGCCATGCTGATTGATACCTGAAAAGAAAAAAAGAGCAAAATTCACCAAAGCTCAAATGGATTTGAACCAATTCAGACATGAATTAAAATAACAACTAACACTAAACCCAATAATAACTCCACATTTGAATTCTGAAAAACAACATAACAAAAAAAGAGAAAAAACAAAAACAAAAACAAAAACCCTTTTAAACCCGTCTGTATATTGGGTTAGATTTTTAAATAAAACCAAGAAAAGTAGACCCAAAAGCAGGTTAATTGAGAAAAAGAGGGAGAAAACGCACTTGATTTCTTGGAGGAAAAATCAATAACTGAGGAGGAGGAGAAGGAGCAAGGGAAGAACTCAATAACTGAGAAATATCGCGGACTCTCTTGTTGTCCGCTGAACTTTTTTGGTTTGTTTCTGACTTTCTGGGAAAATTCCAAGGATAGTCCTTCAACTACTTTCCGAATTCAAGATAGTGCTTAAAAGTTTCAAAACTTTTCTTCCGTGGAGTTTTTCTCTTACTCCACCTCACTTGAAGTCTTAAAAATGAAAATTGCTTTTAAAAATCAGTGCAGTACTGCGCGCCTGTTTGGATTGTTATTTTCAGGAGGTTTTGTGTGTGTTTATGTGTGTGTGTATATGTATATATACCGTAGATATAGGTAAAATAAAATGATAATTAAAAAATATGTTTACAGAAAATATAAATATTTTTTAGATAAAAAATTCAATCCAAACAAGAAACTATACTTGCAATTTTAACATGTGAGGGTCGAAATTGAATAAGCCACCAAATGACTTGGCGATGATTTACTTCCTCCCGTACAATAGTGACTATTGTAATTGGATGATGAAAAATTATTTTTCAACGATGAAGTTCACAAGTTTTTGACAACTTTCAAAAATAACATGTATGTGTGATGAAAATATTAATGTTTTCCCAAGCATGATAGGATTAAAGACGACTATAAATAATGGAAATGTTTCATTGTTCAAGACGTAATAGAAGTTTGAGTACAATAAAATAAGTTTCACCTCTTTCCCAAATGTTTCTTCATTTCTCTATTTTGAGATCATCAATTTCTTTGATACTTGTGTTAAACTTTCATATGTTTCAAAATATTGTCTTACTGTACCAATAATCGTATATTTATTTTCCGTTTTATTTGTTCCCTTCTCCCCTTCAAAATTACGCCTTATTTGCATCACACTCTCTTGCCTCCTCTAATCACCTTAATAAGCAGTCTACCACTTTGACAAAAAGGCCAAACAACCTAAGAACTTGCACCACCTGGTTTTGGAGTTAATAAAACTGCTATATCCTCATAGTAATAATTAGCTCTTAGGCTATGTCTAGTTGGATGAGAAGAGCACTCGTAAATGAGGCCTCTCCTTACAATTCAAGAGTGAAATGTGAAGACAATTATATCCTTGTAGATGGAGCCAAATTTTAGATTTTATCATGTTTTGTGTCTAGTTCAAAAGGAGAAAAATAGCCCTCTTATGATCGAATCACAAGAAAACAAAGTTTTCCAATTGTCGTAGAAGCACGATTTTTTTTTTTTGGGTAACTTTTGTTTGTCACTTAAGTCTGCTAATTAATCAACCTAAATTTTCTTAATTTCATAGGCCCCAGATACAAACCTAAGAGGAAATTGAGATTAAATGAAACCTCATGGCTGAGCAAGGTGAAAATTACCCCAACCAGAGTTGGGCTTGAAGAAAAATTATAAAGTTGAAAATGGATAGACTCAATGGTCCAATAGGCACAAATTTTGAGACCGTTAATAATATGCATAAGTTTTTATACGCTACACTTCAGGGCATAAGAAGTTAATTCTAATAATATTTCATTAATTGACAAAAATAAAGTCAGCAAAAACAACATACATAAATTAACTGACTGTGCAGCTATGCTGTTGAAGCCCAATTCTCAAACATCTCTACCTTTTCAAAGAGCGGAAGGGATTTAGGAACAGTGATGAAAGTGTCGTCCAGTCCCTTGTTCTGTCGGTTGTTCTGTGGTTTTCCTCAGTTTTAGGCCCAATTTGTCAATGCCAGTTTTTGTCTGCTTGCTTTCTATTTTTATTTATTTTCCCTCGATCCCCTTTGTCTCTGCGTCTGAGCTAGGTGGACTGTCAATGCCCTTTTCAGCTGAATTTATTTCGGTTTTGCCCTCGATGTTCTGCCGGTTTTCCCATAAATAAAGGGAATCTTCTGCCCCATTCTTTCTCCCGTTCGCCCTTGGCCATTCTTTTTCCCTCCGGACAGTAGCTAATATAAATGCAGCTACTATAAATATAAATTAGTTTGGCTTTCTTCGTTTCTTTAGTCAAATATCTAGCACTTATAGATAATATAAATGCAGCTAATAGAAATTAGTTTGGCTTCCTTCGTTTCTTTAGTCAGATATCCAACACTTACAGATTATATATATTTAATAATTAGTCTACATCTTTGGTTTCAAATCTTCTGTCCCTATTTTTCCTCTATCCCTTCTGTCCTTTTCACCAAAAACTACCCTATGTCTGTGCAATCAAATCTCTATTAAATTTATATATTGTATTTTAGATGATAAATCAAAATAATTATTTGTTTTTACCATTATTTTACTCAAGCCCAATTCACTTTATTTTCCCTTTTTTAAATTAAATGGCAACTCTAGAGAAAAAGTCTTTTTTTTTTTCATAATCACATCCATACAAATTCTAACTTTTTTTCCTAAAACAAAAAAAAGAATTGAAACAACTGCAAAAAAAAAGGAAAAATAAAAGAAAAGAATAGTTGATTGAAACAATATGTTAAATAGGGGATCAATTAATAAAAGATACATTTACATAATGAAAAAACGTCTTTTTTCTCCATTTTTCCTAGACATATTGTCATTCTCCTTTTAAAAAAAAGACAAAGATGGATATTTTTATGGGTCTTACTTTTGACTAAAGAAAAAAATAGAAAAATATAAATAAATTGGCATTAAGAGTTTTTAAAATTCTTTAAGGGAGAAAAAAATTTTGAATATGGTAATTCAACTAATCTATTTTCTTCAATCATTACTTATTCATACCATCCTTCTAACTCATATATCTCTAATACAAAGTTGCAGGAATTTTCTCCCCAAGAGAGGCACTTCTTACAAAATTCTCATTTTATCTGGTAATAACACCACACAACATCCCATATTTAGTAACGCTATTGCTTCAATTCTTTTATAATACACTCCCATACAATAAATATCAAAACCTAACAATAACATTTTCTATCTTGCAGGAATTACCTCCAGAGGACACAACAAACATTCTACTCAATAAAAACAATATAATTGTCATCCACTGCAATCATAGAAGTTGGGATGTCAAAATTGAAGAAAACTGTCTTACGCATGGATGGAAAAAAGTGCTTAGACATCATAACATTACACTTGGATATATAATTATAATCACACATTTACACCAAAATGAATACCAAATGCAAATATTTGACGACTAGTTTGTCGAAGTATACCCACTCTAAATTATGAGCTATTTAAACCAATTAATGCACGAGTATGTTTCTCTCTTCTCAACTATATCTATTCATCTCTCAGCCACTTTCCCACCTATCCATTCCAATCTATTTCAATCCATCAATGCACAATTAATATTCACATCATCACTATACTGACCACAAGTTACAACAACTCAATTAAAAATAGGGATAATTTCAGAAACCTCCCCTGAGGTTTCTGACAGTTTCACCTGGTACTCTCAAACTTTTAAAATTCTCACTTACATCCCTTATTTTAAACTTTTTATACCATTTGAAACCCATTTCAAAATATAATGTTAAAAAACTTATTTTGGGTGAGAGAATATAATTTCATTCCAAGTTTGCCCTTTTCTTATGATTTCTCAATTACTATAATACACCAAACTTATCCGCTAATTTTTATAAATAGATAGACAGAGTTTCTTAATAAATATTTAGAAGCTGATAATAATATTAAAACTATTTAGTAGTTTTATGTCATTAGTTTAGACAAAAATGTTAAATTACTCAAAATTATGAATAATTAATAATACTCTTGGAAATAATTCACAATAATTTATAACCATGAAAATACCTTTTGCTGATTTAAAACAATGCAAACAAATTCATATATAATTTTTAGCATATTATATCTTTTTAGTTTTCAAGCCATCAATTTGGACAAAAAGTAAAAAATTCAAAAATATGTAAATAATTTGTAAAACTTCTTAAATTAACTCAAAACACTTTGGAATAAAGAAAATATTATCTTTATAACTTGTAGAATTCAAATATTAACACTTGCTATATAAAAACAAACTATATTTTTCAATCAAAATAAACTTTCATTTATTTTGTTATGAATATACTTACACAATAAAAAGTAATACAACAAGGTGCAATTTTGGAATGAGATTACATTTACTTTCCCAAAATGAAATTTTTTAATATTTTATTTTAAATTGGGTTGTAGATGATGCCAAAAGCATAAAGTAAGGGAGGCAAGTGAGATTTTTTAAAACTTGAGAGTGCCAAATGAAATAGTCAGAAACCTCAAGGGAGGTTTCTGAAATTATCCCTTAAAAATAATGGGCAACCCTGCGC
The DNA here is from genome assembly GCA_013103745.1 of Gardenia jasminoides. Lineage (NCBI taxonomy): Eukaryota > Viridiplantae > Streptophyta > Magnoliopsida > Gentianales > Rubiaceae > Gardenia > Gardenia jasminoides. The sequence goes on along the minus strand of CM023099.1, from coordinate 30,168,931 downwards.
ACAGAGCAGGGCAAAACCAACAGTGTTAGGCAAAGCAAAGATATGTTACTACATGCACTACCGGAAAGGCGGGAACAGAGAGCAAAAGAAGCAGAAAATAGAGAAAAACCAATTCACTACCGAGGAGCATAACAGTGTGGCATGGCTTCATATAATTATGCAGCCGTTCTTTTCTCTTCTATTCTTGTACTATGCTTTTTACAACTGATCTCAATACAACGATTCTGAGGACAATGTCCTTCTTTTCTTCTATTCCTGTACTAATACTTTTTGTATATGCATATAACTGATCTCAATACAATGATCCTGAAAACAATGGCTCTTCATTTTGAATTTCTTTTTGCATAAAACACGGCAGTCTTACCAGACGCATAAGAATGTAATAGGAGAAAACGAATTGTCCCCCTTGCTTTATCGTTTATAGAATATAATAACATGTTAATGTGATGTTCCTTATATCTTCGAAGCATCTGCCGTTTTCCGGCTGAAAGCAATGGCAGTTTTCGACCCAGATTGGCGGCCCAAATGCTTGCTGATGAACTCTCCAGCCAGTAAGAGCTTTCCCAGATCAACATTCGTTTTAATGCCAAGACCGTTAAGCATGTATGCGACATCCTCAGTAGCTACATTTCCTGAAGCTCCCTTGGCATAAGGGCACCCTCCAAGACCAGACACTGATGAATCCACTGTGCTAATTCCCATCTGTTTACAATGCGATATCACATTAATGTTGTGCATTTGCGGAAACTCAAAAGCCTTGTGTAGTTCTACTAGTATCTGTGTGTTTTTCAACAACGTAAGTACAGGATTATTTCTCTGACTTGCCTTTCTTACACTTGATATTTCACTCTTCATATCTACAATTGATTTTTTTTTTTTTTTTTTTTGGGACTGGAAGCATAAGCATGAGCCAGCATGTCTGCCCTTGTTAAAAATTATAACTTACGGAAAACATGAAAGGTGTGACTAACCCTTGTAGTTGTGGACCTAACCTCCTTACCCTACCTTTTCGTTGGACATTCAATAATCCAAGACAAAATAAAATTAGCATCTCAGATTTTTGCCAACTATGAAACAATTCCAACTACTCAACGATAGACAGAAGCAATCCTCACGATATCAAAAGATATGCTCATTGCGTTTATCGTTCCAAAAAAAAGGTAACTTACTTGAAGAGACACCAGTATATTTGGAAGAGACTGCCCATAAGTGTCATGGAAGTGGACAGCAAGCTTCTCAACAGGAACAACTGCCATGACAGCTTCAAGCATTGGAAGAACAGTACCTGGGAGGAAAAATTAACAGATAGAGAAAAGGCAAAGACTGATAAGTTAATCCAAAAAGTCAGAAGGAATAATACTAAAGGTGCAGAATGATAGGCTTGTTTGGTTTATTGGAAGTAGAAATGTTTAAGTGCAATTAAACGGGATTAAATTGCCAATCCTTTCTTATTCCAAGTCTGGTTGATTTTGGACATCAAATTAATATCCCTAGTTGAAAACTATCACAGAATGTTCATTGAATTGAATTATTTTTTTCAGGACAAAAAGAGTAGGAAAAGATTATGAAATGACTTATCAGTCCCTAAAGACCACTGTTCCACATCATTAAGATAATCCAACTATATATTTAGTTCTATTTCTCGGATATCCTGTCCCAATGCAAAACCTAGGATTAGAGATGCCAAGACAAGTCTAAACACTGGAACTATTTAAACAACCTTATCTATTCAGTGATCAGAAAAAAAATACATCTCTTCCATAGTCTAAATTATGCAGACAGACTAAGAGGAGTACAAGACTACAAGATTGATCACACAAAACAAATGGCCTCAGAGTAGATACGATGGTTGCAATATTAAAAAGTAGGAGAAAAGAGAAGCGAAAAGAAACTTGCACATTTTATATTCACAGTCAATGAAACACTAATAATAGCATAAGGACTCAGTATGCTGTTGGCTAACAAAGTTGCAGAGGGAAAATGAAAAAGAACAAGAAGAATATGGAAAATGGGTAAAGTAAACAACATTGTGCACCAGTATAAAGTCAAACTGTCACCTGGTGTACCAACTCCTACTGTATCCCCAAGAGAGATTTCAAAGCAGCCCATGTCGTAAAGTTCCTTTGCCACATATGCGACTTTGGAAGGTGCAATGGTTCCCTCAACTGGGCATCCAATAACACAAGATACATACCTACCAATTTTAAGCAAATGTACATGAATTTTTAAGCATTTTGCCCTCAATGTGTAAATCATTACAAACATGAAATTACAAACTCAAGACGATGATCAAATGACTATTACCACTTAATTTCCAAAAAGGGATAAACGTTAGCTCATCTGTTTTTATTTTTCCTCAACAAACAGTATCTTTTGCTATACGGAAATGATGGACCATATATAAATGGCTAATTGTTTTTCCTTTACACTTTCACAAGATGTAGAGAAATCTATTAAAAAGTGCTCCAACCAAGGTGGGCAGGTGAACCATTTCACAGTTTACGTAAACAGAGGGGTGATCTCTTTCAAGAAAATTCTCTACAGATTTTACAATCAAAATTGTTAATGCTCATCAAACACAAGAAGAGATTACTCAACGGTAACCTTTTTAATTGATTGTCTACATAGTTGCATATCCCACAATTACATAGGACCAAAATCTCTGGGTTGAGGTAAATCCGGTCAAAGTAAAAAGAAAAGATATTTACAAGTCATACTCTGGTGAGCTAATTTATAATTAATGTAAAACTGAATAATCTATTAGTCAACTATGACATATATGAAGGATATATTTCTAGTATTGGATATATAATACCGAAATTCCTTGTGTTGTCCTGATATAGAAAAGTCCATAAATGCAACATGCATGTAAACCATTCCATCATATAGGTAAAAGCACACAAGTCTCAGAAAGAGCAAACTAGCTCATGACGGGAAAATAGTGAGATAACCTCCAGAACCTATCTTTTATGGTCTATGCAAGTCATTTACTTATGCAGCACAGTGAAAGGGAGTTGATGTGTGAGAGAGAGCACCCCTACCCACGAACTGGGATTGAAAGCTTTTGAGCAGCATGGGTGACAGCACGATAACGATTAAGACTTTCCTCGATGCTACAATTGATGTTTGATTTTGAAAAAGACTCTGAAGCTGATGCAAAGATGGCAATTTCTTTTGCCCCAGCAGCAATGGCAGCTTCAAAGCCCTGAAGGGTGGTAAAATCAAGAGCGAGGAAAGATTAACACGATAAAGAAGCAGCCAAAAATGTGTAAAACCAGCTACTTTAAGTATGTGTTACCCACTTTTACGTTAGGCGTCAACACAGGAAACCTGGCACCCTCCAAATTCTTCACTGCTTCCATTACATCATTTGAATCTGACAGCTATTTTAGAAGGGAAAAGGAAAAACCAAGAGTGAGAGAAATATCAACAGGAACCTTCCCACTAAAGATGTAAATGAGAGGGACATTCCAAACAAAGCGCACAAATGACAACGAAGATGATACAATACCATTTCCCAACAGAAATTTCCACAGCAGACTCCCAAGGCAGTGTTTATAATGTAAAAATGGGCTGAGGAGTGCGATTATGCTTACCCATTCCGACATGTGGAGGTTCAAAACTTGTACTTACAATCCAGTACCTATTTACTGACATCACTATTATAAGCCAGGAATTGTTCTACTTTTCTAGGCCAATTAGTCAAAGCAGTTCAGAATAGACCATGATGTACTGCAAACAGTTTATTTTCTGACACATTAGTTGACATATCAAGCAATCTCTTCTAAGTTTCTTTTGTCTCGAGAACATCCCTGTTTTTAAAAGTTATATTGACCACTCTTATATGTTTCTGTTCCTATAGCATCATATGAAATATCAGCAGAGGTTAATGTAACTATTTATATGTTCAAAAGGAAGTTCTGTATCATAGTCATGAAAGACACAATGTCTCTGCGTAATAACGACTCATTATTACACCATTGATACAACATTGGATCAATGACCCAAAAAAAACAAAAAAAGAGTTGACTCCAGCATGGTAAATCTGAGCTCCAACTGAGAGAGTTTTTTCTTACATGTTAACCAATTACAATCAATTACCTGAGGTACCCATTTGGGTGAAACAAAACTTGTTGCTTCAACCACGGTCAATCCAGAAGACACCAGTTTTCGAATTAATTCAACCTTTATGGATGTTGGGACAATGTTCTTCTCATTTTGCAACCCATCCCTTGGGCCTACTTCCACTATCTTCACATACTTTGGTATGTCTCTGAGTAACTGCAATTCAGAAAGAAAAAATCAGCCAATGGAAAAACACAATAAGAATAACACAAAAGAAATGAACCTGAATATAATAAAAGTCAAATCCATGTTAATTAGATAATTGGCCAAAAATTTTTTTTCTAACTTCCTTTTCACTATGCCAGATGCTTATTAGGATCCAGCACATTTACAGGATCTTTCCACGCAATTAGATCCAGAAATGGTAAGTATTTGATGAATATATCACATCTACAGGACAGACATAGAAAATATTACTTTCTACACAAATCACCTTATTTGGCATGTCCATGGTACATTTGTAGTTACAGGAATTGTAATGATCATCAGGCAAATAAAGTGAGTCACAGATATTTCCATTTGGCACTTGATTCCTGCCCAAACTTAATGTCCTTCTGTTGGAGATATCTCTTCGTGATGTGCGTCTCTTTTGCTTCCACCACATGAAATTCTCTCTGTTGTACTCTTCAAAATCTTCCCTGGACATATCATAAGACATTGGTAATACATTTCCCTGCTTGTATAGGACAAACCAAGTCCTATAAAAAAATGTAAAGAGATTTGCACTTATGAATACTGAAGGAGGAAGTAAGGCGAAAAACACCTATTATCAGATTCCTTGAGCTCTATGAGACAAGATACCAGTAAATAGTTACAACTTGATAATCAATCTAACTGGATATCACCATCAAGTTGACTCAGAAACGAAAATGCTGCTGAACAAAACCAAAACACTAGCATGTTAATTTTCAGACATCTCTCAATATCATGCAGCACTACTCCTGAGAATAAAAATGAAAAATGTGAGTTATTGATTAATGCAACAAGAAATCATAGAAAAATTTACTCAGATCTGTCTTTAACTCGGTATGGGAAGCATAAATGGCTGATGAGTATGGAAAGAACAGGCAAATGGTATTATTCCAATAGCAAATGAAATTCTTTATGCAAGAATAAAGCAACACACTCGTGCACATAGACTTTAAGTTGGAACAATTTCAGTCAATGGCATGAAGACAGCAGGATAAAATTCATTGAATGAAGGCTTACTCCAGAGCAAATACAGACAAGATAATGGTGAAAAACTTACTCGCAGCTGTTGGATGTGCTGCAGCTTCTCCCTTCAATCCAGCGGTGTCCCATTCCCAGATCCTCTCCTCGAGGTCTGCAAGCACTGGAGGAGAACCTACGATGATCAATGTTGCTCAAACTTGGCAACCTGTCCAGACCGATGGGCTCCTCCAAGCTTGACATCTTGGAAGCAGCTGCAACAACTCAAGCTGGAATACAGATACAACATAAATTGAGTGCACAGATATGAATATTAGAAATGCAACATTCAAGGCATTTGACACATCTCAGACAACTCATACTATTTTTGAAAATCAAACACCAGATCCTACTGAAAGACGACAAGTATTTTATTGCAGCCCCATAAAAGGCAGCACTCTCCAATTCAACAGCTTGATACCAAAAAGATACTATTAAAGAAGCTAAGTTAAAAGAAGGAAGCACTTGTCAAATAGGAAGATCTCTACAAAAGGATAAAGTGAAAAATTATGGTGACATCAACCACATAAGTCTGCAAGATTGCAAAGAGAACTTATAATCACGTCCAATATACAGCTATCCAGCAATAGAGGCTTCTGAATGCATATTTCCCGCAGCAAACAATTGTAATGTAGAAAAAGATATCTCAGAAATAAAGAACATTATAAAGATTGTAGATTGGATTTATTGTCTCATAAAATAGGCAAAATTGGAGTTTCTGCATGTTGTTACTATTGTCCAGATAATGAAAATACAAGGCAAAATTATCTTCTGTGGTAAGAAAATATAATATTTGCAACATCCCAAGGATATGGAATTATATCAAATGAAATGGCTAAGATCTTCTCTCTATCCTGAGTGTCACTGGTGTTCATAATAAAAATTACCGCAGTTAATCACTTACTTGTAGAAGCTTATATTCTCCAACACTCTAGGCTGATATACTTAAGGAATTCATGTAATCCTTTATTTCTCAATCAGCAAGAACCAATTCTTTATTCAACCTGATTCCATTATAATCTCCATATTTATCACAACACCACTATTTGAAGGATGAGCAAGCAAAAATGTTCCCATCATAGATATTCAGAATACAATTGCCAAACTTAAATGCATCACAGCCTAAAACCAGCTTGCCAGGGGAAAATTACAATTCTAAAGACATAAGGGGCTGGAGGCAGCAAAATACAAATGTACCCAAATTTCGATCCTATTTACATTTGCCTCCATCTTTAGCATCTGATAATCAACAGATCCTCATACTTCTAAACACTTGGATTATACAGAACACTGATTATGCTATACATCCACTACGGCACAAATATGTCCTATAAGAGACAAGCAATCAGCACTTAATGTGTCCTATAATGAACTTATTCGAGATCCTAAGAATAGCATAGTAAAAAGGACTGATCAACCATCAATTGATCTCAAGTGCATAATGCACACAAGAACATGATTCAACCAAAACTTAACAAGCAATTAAAAACAATCATCCAATCATTCATTTCAGAGTCCCAGACTTCGGCATTCCAGTACGAACAGTCAAGAAACACATTATTGCACAAAAGGGACATTCAAGCTCTCTTTGTACAGTAGAATGTTAATCATTATTTCCAGAAAGGACCTTCTTTTCAATAGAACCATCCTCTTCTTCTTCTTCTTCTTCCTTTTTTTTCCCTTTTCCCTTCTTCTTTCTTACATAATTTCTACCAAGAATGAAGCCAATACTAACTAACAGAAAAATCATTAACCCAACTTTTCCCACTCCAAAGTAAAAAAATATAAACAAAAAAAAATTTTAAATTTTCCTACTAAAATCCAAAAACTATGATGAAAAGACTACAATGCTAAAACTTCAGCTAAAATTTTCTCGCTCTCTCTACAGAATTCAGCTCCTAGATTAAGTTTTTGCAAAAGACAACCCAAAAATTTTCTCGTTTCCTTTTCTTTCACTCAATTCTTTGCTTTTCCAGTAACCAACAGAGCATCAACTTTCCCAAAAAGTTTCAAGGGGGGAAAATACCCACGAGCTAAAACAGGAAGGGGAAGCAAACAAACCTCAAATCAAGAAAGAAGAAGTTAAAAAAATCCCAGAAAGCAAGAGTCTTTGCACTATAATTATCTCAAATCTGAAGCAGAAAAAACAGAGAATTTCCTCTGTTTTCTGCTTTTTTTTTTCCAGTAAATTCTTTTCTTAACCGGCAAAAGGGGTAGATGGACTTTCTGGTAGTTAGGATCAAGAAGCGTGACGGAGAGTTCTCTGCCAACTAGTCTTTGTCTTCTTTCGTAGCAAAAGATGTGAATGTAGGAGAAGACACAAGACACAAGTTTGTCTCTAGATTTTACGTTACTTGTTTCGTGTTTCACATATTTTTTTTTTTTTTTGCCTTTTTGCCCTTTTTGTGTGTATTTAGTGGTACAAATTTTTGTGACTATTATTATTATTATATTTTTCAAATATTTTTGAATGGCCAAGATTTTGGGGACAGGAGGAAAGGGGGAGGTGGGAGAAGTGGCTTAGGTTGGTTAGCAGGTTAGTAGTTGGAAGTTGAGAAGTTTGGTAAGCTTTCCTTATTGCCTTATTGGTTGGTTTTTCTATTGGGCTGACTTGGCCCTATGGCTTTCTTGTAAGGTGTTGTTTCATTTTGCCTTGAATTCTTCCACTTTTTGACATTTGAGGTGATGGAGGAAGATTTTTGAGTGCTATGTTTGTTTGGATAGAAAGTATTTAAAATAATTTTTTGAAATAAAATACTATAACACTTTTTTGATGTGATGTGTGCGAGATAAAAAGGTGATTGAAAAATGTCTTGATGATGCAAGTAAATTTTAAAAATAAATTTGATATCCAAACAATTACCTTTTTTGGTTGAATAAAACAATTAGTATAAACAACTTAGTGCTTGACCACAGTAGTCAACATTACTTCCAAATCTTCCTAAATAGGATGATAGCAATTTAAAATAATATGACGGATTTTGGATGTGGTGGGTTTCAATAAGGCCAGTTGGATTGACATACTTATACGATTTGTAACTTTATAATTGATTTTTTTTACATAGAGAATAAGACAAGTAATTAAAAGAACTTATTACTTGGCTACATCCTTCAACACTTCATTTTCTTGATGATTTCCTAAGTAGTTAGACACAATTTTTTATAGACTATTTTAGCTACTCAACTTGTAGAAAATTTCGGAGGTAGAGGTGCAAATGATGATGGTGATAGTTATTGTTGTTTCTTTCTTCTTAGTGTTCTTTAAGCCAGAGGTCTATTTCAGGATTTATGGCATGCATAATTCAACATTAAACAATTAATATACATAATTCAACGAAGTATATGTTAGATGATTAAGGGCTTGTTATCAGTTAATTATTTTAATTGATTATAAATTTCGATAATCAGTTTTTGTGATGTTTTCAGTTGCTTTTGTAGTTTGATTATAGGTTTTTTCATAACAAATAATGCTAAAATCTATAATCATTCAAAGAAGAGTTTTTGCTGATTGTGATTATTCTCTATAACCAATTTTTATAATCAAATTTTGTAAAATCTAAAACAATGGAGAACAAGACCCCTGTACACTCGGAAATACTAACACTAATTGCATAAAGTCATTCTAATAGAAAACACTAGGGGTTATGGGGTGCTTGTGTGTTAATAAAAAAATACAACAATGTGCTACTCCTTGATGAAATATGATACAACTTATAATATATATAAACAAGTGTATTTATTGATGGGAGTTATTTTGAAGATGAATCAATAAATCTCGTATATAATTCATTTCAATGTTGAATTTGATGATCAAGTGATCGAAAGTGGAAGCAAATGAACAGGAGAAAAATGAATCATAAGTGATGATGTATTCTAGACATGATAAAGAAAAGACAATTCATTACAATCCCAAAGTAACATTGAAGTTGTAGAAATAGTTAGTAGCAACACCATAAAGTTACAGGCAGTTATATAGATATGAAACTTAGATAGTTATTCGTAGGGGTATGTTGTACTTTGACTAGACTGTCCTTCATTTGGAGTGACATCGTTGCCTTTTGGGGCATTTCTGAATAATGTTGTAAATAGTTTCAAACCTGCAAAATTGTTAGAAATGTCATTAATGACTTCATGAACTCACTCAAAGGGAAGGCATAAAGATTGTATTTTCTAATTAAAAGGGAAAAAATTTCTATAGGTTGCAAATTGGACAATCAGATCTTTTCTGACAATTTTCCTTCATTTATTTTCTTTTTCGCTACACGAATGAAAGAAGTTGACAGCAGCTCGGTAATGCACTCGTTTTGTGGTTCACTTCATTTTTCTTTTAATTTCTCTCACAAAGTTAGTTGAAAGAAAATTGTTGAAAAGGATTTCCAATTTAATATATTTTATTTTAAAAGAAAAGGAAATCCAAAAGCTATTTTTAAGAAATCACTTCGAGGAAAGTAAAACCAATTAATTTAGAACAAATCAAAACGGGCTCCATAAGCCCTGTAACTTGTGACAAAGAATCAAACATTTGGTAAATGCAAAATCTTTTCATATTATACAAAATTTTTATCAAGTACATTAATTTTTAAGAAAGAGACAATTTTATACAAGTGAATCATACAAAGCAGACAATCATACAAAATGCAAAAGTCTGTTCACTTATCTACCTATAAGACAAATCCGAAAACACAAAAGGGATCGACTTTCAGGCTAGTAATGATTGGTTTTTGATTTAGACTTTACAAGTAAAACTGGCTATTTGTCAACTATTTAGTAGATGAGCAAAACAGGTTTGCATCAATTGGCTTGCCTCCTCATGAATACCTTTATTTTAACTCCCTATGAATGTTTCAAATACAAGTCTTATATGCTCATGCTTTTCCTATTGTTAGGTCAAAATGTCAAAATTTGATCAATTGCTCCATTTTACCAACATGGCTAGCAAATGCGCCACTGCAAGGATGTGGATGTACTTGAAAAAGTATCAACATTTCCCACTTCTTTATGCTGATTTGAAACATATAACTTCACAAGTAATCAAAGTAGAAAGTTAGTAATCTAAATAGTGGTACTCTTCATAATTTCTTGCAACAATAATCACATAGAGCAGCTTTTAGATCCATAAAAACAAATAGCACATATACCAAAGTGGATTGTTGTGTCCTGGTAGACACATATACATTTACTGTGTTTTCAAAGAATGAGTACTTTCAGTTTTTTATTAACTTCATTTATTCTTCATTCATTTTTTGTGGTTTTGCTATATAGGGGATTCTTTCTGTGTGTGTTTCTTCGCTAAAATTGCAAAAAGGGGAAACAGAAACAACACAACTCCCCAAACAATGTAAACTTGATCAAGTCTAGAACATTCAGTAACTACCCCAAGGATAAATTGCAACAAATTATATTTCATAAATTCAAAATTGTAAAAATATAGAATCAAAATCAGAAGAAATTTCTCACCTCAAGTATAGTCGGAACCCACATCAACACCAAAAGATGCTCAAACTCAATGTTTTCCACCAACAAATACTTGCAACTACAGCCAACAAACTAATTGGGATGTAGTAACACAAAGAAAAGAAGGGCCATCTTGCAAAACTGTCAATAAAGCCATAAACATGGAGACAAGTAGTGATTACAGTATTTAATATAATTAAACAGGGAGTATTTAATGATTTAAAGGAAGAGTTGGGAATTCTGCAACTCTTCCCACCCAAACATACACATAAGAGTCAGGAAAGAGTATTAACGGTAATTTAACATCCAATAAAGCAATCATTAATAGTACTCCATGCAGCTAACCTCTCACCATAGATAATAAAAAGACTATTTTATCCCTGAATAGACAAAAGAAAACACAAACCCCAAACTCCATTTTATATAGTATAAGGATACATGCCCTTTTATTATTACTGAAAAGAATATAGTAATTAAGTATTTCTCTGACTTAGTTTATTCACCACTGTTCGTTTAGTATTGCTTCATTTTGTAGGGTTGACTTGGGATACTTCTTATTATATTTTATCATGATTTTGAGCTATGGCAAGCCTGTCGGGACACATGACTTTGACTTTCTTGTAAGCTCTTCCTCACTTTCTTCTTTTGTACTTCTGGAGTCTATTCTAGTGTGGCGATGATTTGGACTTTGGAGAACTTTTATTCTGTATGCCTTCTTGCACCTTCTATGTAGTGCAGTTTGTTCACTGCATTTTCTCTCCTTTTTTCTCCTTTTGCCTATTGATGAGTTATTCATCCAAGTTCAATGTAATTGTAATCTTTAACGTAGTACAACAAGATATTCCTCAGTTGAAAAGCCAACCTCGTTCGGAATGCAATTTTTCTCCAAGGGATTTTTAAATTTTTCATGAACACATTTTCCAACTATTTTTTCATTTCACATACATTACAATGCTACAATATATTTTTCTATAAGAACTCCTAAAAATCGCAATTCAAATGGACTCAATATTATATTCGAGTAATCTTATTGAAATATTTCTTTTACATCACACTATTGTAAATTATTATGTGCCAGCAAATGAAGTCTCTAATTATCCAAGGTTTTACAGTAGACTATATTTCCACAGAATGCTAATAAAGAAAAGCTATTTCAACTCCAATGAAAGTTTAAATCTACCGCTTCCATTCTAAATCCATGCACAGTATTGAGAGACCAATTATCTTGAATGACAAATTTGGCTAACTTGTACAATCAGTATTGAAGTTTCTTTGATCATGTATTTAAAATGAAATGCTGAAGATTTAACCTATCTCATATGTATGTGATTAATTTAATCTATACTAACAGCGTATAAATAAATGGAAAATGCTACGACCACTTTTGGGTATGGTGTTTCAAGGCTCTAATTCACCTACATCGTGCCACATCATTTAGTGATTTAAATTCTTGAAATAATATAAGGGTCAATAACTTTTATTTTATATCCAATGGTGAATTTAATCTCATAAATATAATACCCAAAAAGAACTGTAAAATTCCCCTAAATGGTAAACTAATAGGACTCAAGGCACGTTGTATGTGCAAAATTTGGAATATGAATTCAAGTTGAGATTAATTATCATAGATAGTATAGAAAAAATTAACCTATATAATTCTAAAGTCTTCATGTACTTAGGAAAACTATTTAATAGACTAACTTAATTCGCACTTCATGGAATTCAGCCGTAGGTCCTAGTCCGTCAACTTTCACAGTAAGTAGGAAGGATACGTTCCACCATTTGATTGTGATGGCAGCAAATATCCTTTGATTGCACACAGAATACGCAATGAATTGAATAAAGTATTGATTAGTGATAAAACTCTTAAAAAGTAACGAAGATTGAGATTTGAAAGCAAATGATTCATCATGAAGTTTTTTGCTCGGATGGATAGATGTTTCAATAGTTCATGTGGCAATGCAAGTTCTTGACACAATTTTTGTTTTATGACTGAATGTAGTGATACTATCCTTTCCTTATATTATATAAAAAGGAGTTTGTGTCAAACTCATTCTTTGACTTCTTTCTGCCTCATTTGGGGTTAATTTAGGCATTAAAAACACAGATAAGATTCATCCTAAAATTGGATACAAGTTATATATGCATGCAACTTGGGTAGCATTACCTTTTTATCCTAAACTGAGTTCAAGCAGTTTTCTGTTTAGTGTTAAGGAATAAGGGGTATATACTTGAGAGTGGAGTGGATCTTTAAATTTCCATCCTTTCACCTCCTCTTTCCGTTACTTCCAAATATGTTACTAAGAGATCCTTATTCTGTCCCATCCGTTATTTTTTGTGCTTTTAATACTAGAACTTCCTTCTTCCTTTCTTAAATTTCTGTCCTCTCTATTCAATTGCCATATTCAAGCTTCTCTCTTTTAGCATTTGAAACTACTCTATGTTTTTTCTTTCAGGTCTACCTCGACTTGCTTTTAAGTTTTCTTTAAGTCTATTAGTCTCCCAGGTATTCTATTGTTCTAAAAATTTTTTCTTTGCTGATTTTTGTTGTCATCCATTTGATTTTTTCTCTATTTTTTCATGATTAATAAGGTTAATATTAGATTGATGTTAACTATCTTCAGTTTATTAATGTCCCTTTTTCAATTTTACTAATTTTAATCACAACTTTTTTTTCCTGTTAAAGGGTTGAAGAGTTCTTTTAATATCATTGTTACCTAGAATCTTGTGGAAAAGGTATGTAAAATCCGTAATTTACTTTACTTTTCTAAATTTACCTTTCTTTGATGATTGATTAATTGATAATAGTGCTGTAATTTGTGTCAGGATCAAGCGCTGATCACTACACCAAAAGCAATTGCTCTTAGTGAGGGCGCTACTTTATTTCATTAACCCAATGGCAGCGCAAAGCACCATACAATGCTCGATCAGCCTAAAGGTCTGCACCCCCATGGGTGCCGTGGGCCGGGAGGTTAGTCCACCGATCAGCTCTTGATCCGAGTCAAAGGGTGGTGCTGCAACTCCTCAAGTCCAACAATCACCCCCCAGCACCAGCGTGGGAGACTCGAACCCGCTACCTTGTTCTGATATCACTTGTCAGGATCAAGCGCTGACTGCTACACCAAAAGCAATTGCTCATAGTGAGGGCGCTACTTTATTTCCTTAACCTAATGGCAGCACAAAGTACCGTACAATGCTCGGTCAGCCTAAGGGTCTGCACCCCCCATGGGTGCTGCGGGCCAAGAGATTAGTCCACCGATCAGCTCCTAATCCGAGTCAAATGGTGGTGCTGCAACTCCTCAAGTCCAACAATTTGTTACACTAGTTACTAGGGATCTATGCTAAAGTTAGTTTATGTTAAATGCAAGTTGGTTGTTCGTTATATGTATGATTGTTCTTTTTCCTACCTGGTTTTACTGTGATTTGAAATAAAAATGATGTTAATATTGGATAGTTTTTATTATTCAGTTTAGTATATGATTCACTCAATAGATTTAGCAATGTATCTATATTTGTATTTATAAATTTAGTATAGTTGCTTTATTTTACCAATTCTTAAGACCCCAAATGAATGGATCCTAACGAAGTTATCATGCACGTTTTCTCTAATGAATGAATAGAATATTAACATAGTCCTGCTGCTTTGTTTTACTGGCATGTTAGGTTTTTTAACATTGAATTCTAGAGCCATGTTATCAGTTATAACTACCATGTAGTCTTTCTGCAGTTTAATATCGAATTTTCTATATGCAAGTTATGGTTGTTATAATGTCATTGTTTTCAATATGAAGTTTTGCTTTGATGACATCTTCCTTCAATTCCCTGAAAAGTGTGTAGGGATGTTATTGATGATTGTTATTAGTTTGACAGCATCAATTTAATTTTATTTTCTCCAAAGGACATTTGGTTTTTTTTTTTTATGCAAATATCCTTCAACATTTGTCTTTGACATACATTTTATATTCTTTTCCTTTCTCAATTTTATATTGTCTAAATAACTATAACCTAAAATAAAACTTCAAGGACGATTGAAAATACAGGTATCCTAATCCTGTGCTTTGTGTGGGTTTCATCCCCTAGTGTTAGTAGATGAAGAAGAGTTACTTCAGAAGATTAAGTTTGTTCTTGTTTAATATATTATCTGATTTTGAAGAATTAGAAGATTTTTTTCATGTTTTTCCTTACTTTTGCATTTGACCTGTAGATTTTTAATAGTAAAATAGTTAAAATTTTAATCTACCTGAGAGTAGTTTCAACTGATTTTGATTTTTCATTTCACATTTCTTTTTATTTTAATAAGTTGCTAACATCTATACTAATTCTAAGCTAGCTTATGTTAAAGGAGGACTGAGTTAGGTTAAGGGATATTGGAAGCAAAGAAATTCACCTCAAAATCAAATAAGTGCAATACTACATGCCTTTTGGATTTAACAATAATGCGAGGATTTGAACACCTAATCTGCAAGTAGGACTAAGTATTTAGGTTCACAATTAACCTTTACAAAATTTGGAGCAAACAAGATTATGTCCTGAGACGTATCACGGTTTAAATGCAAGGGATTTTGTCTAGGTATGTCCAACACTAAAAAGTAGTTGAAGGCAACCTGAGCCAAGGATTATTTTCAGTTGCTTTGAATGAGTTGATTTAAGCATTTTAGTCAAAAATTAAGTGTTTTTTTCCCCTGTTGTTTTTCCAGTTCAAAGATGGTCTTTAACTCGTTAGCTAAAATTTTTGTCAATATGATGTTTTCTATAATTTCTATGATTTTATCAATTGAAGGCTTCGTTTAACTTTGAAAAACTTTAAAGAGGGGAAATTAGTACTAATCATTAATCTCCTTGTCATTCAAAACAGCTTTTCACTTTCATTCCCAAACAGCTCAAAATATTTAGCTTATTTCCTTATATGGTTTTATCATAGTTTAAAATTTGGTGATATTATCGTGGGCTGAATTGTTTATTAAATTCCAATTTGGCATTTGAAAGGAACAGTATGACATGATTTTCCTCATCTAAAAAACCTTCGTTTGATAATTAAGCCTACAAAATAACGGGATTAGGACAGTGATATGGCCTTCCATATAATCTCTAAATCAAACAAGGTAAATTACTCGTTATTTCTTTTCCATGGGGAAAAAAAGGACAAATATTTTTTTTCTTCTGTTTATCAGAAAAATGAAATAAATTTACAAGCTGATTTGCATGTGGAAGCAACTTGTAATTCTCTCCAACTCCCTCCACATTGCACACAGCCCTGCAAAAAAGCCATGAAAATGAGAGGTGCGTTTTGGAGAATTCTCTCTGGTATATTCAAGAATTCCAGTATGGACCAGTCACGCATGATCAAATGATCAATGAATCAAGAACAAATGGCTTACTATTGTTCATGGAAGAATATGTCCATTTGCGGACCACATATGACATAACATAACGGTCCATCGGTATGAGAATATCCATGGACAAGAGTTTCTTACGTGTCTCTTTCAATGAATCACAATTCACATTGAATTCTTCCCATAGCCTAAGATGCAATCCACAGTTTAGAGGTCAAGAAAACTACTACAGCTCGTGGTTCATGAATTTGGTGCCTGATAAATTCTTCAAGTTAATTTGCCAATTTAGCATAAAAATGCAAGATCATGGGTCTCATAAGCTGGAGAATTGTCCAATTCAAACCGGTTTATATAATTATTAATATGTTTGGTGTACATTCCTACATCTTTTTTAGTGTTATTTTGAATTGTACTTGAATGTAGTTATATGAGCTAGCAAATTTAAATTTACATCCGATTTGTAATATTTTACGCGAAGATGTGAGAATTAGATTAACTAGTTTGAACTGGACAACCTCCAACTTGTGAGATCTATGATTCACAAATGTATCAAACTGAGTGATCACAAGTCACAAATTTATCAGCAGTAGATATTGGAATGAAATTATTCTTTTCATAAAAAACAAAAAGGGTCACCAATTCACCTTGATAAACTTTGACTATACGATGGTCACCAATTCATCTCCATCATGAGTGATTCATAGTACAAGAAAAAATGGGAGAAATTGGTAGCTTGATATGTTGTTTGCACCTCCAGACTTAGCAAGTCATCTATGGGGAAATGGTTACTCTAATTAGAGGACCTAACAACTGAAAGGCATCCAAAGTAGTTTGTTTTGGGGATTGCTCCTGTGGGAGGAAAATTTGGCCAGGAGTTAAAGGAGGCGGGCCACACGTGCTATTTGGCAAAAGGTTGTGGGTTAGGTAACACTTTTCTCGCAAGCACTTTTCTGCCTCACTTCACTATTTAAAAAAGTGAAAAAATATTCTCTCTTCTCATAAACCCTAAGAAATTGTTAGTCAAATTTCTTTTTTTTTTTTGCCTTTTTAGGTTAGACGGGAACTTTTCTTAGCTATTCTAACCTATCTGGGGGGGACTAAGCTAGGGGGGATCCAATTGGGTCACTGGAGACCCAATAGGAATTGAGCTACTATCAGAGTGGACAAGTGCACTATGCACTTATTTGGATTGACCACAATAGCCACTAATTCATCAGCAGCAAATATTGGAACGAAATTATTCATTTTTTTCATCAAAAAAAAAAAGAAAAAAGAAAAAAGGGGTGACCAATTCACCTTAATAAACTTTGGCAATGCAATGGTCACCAATTCATCTCCATCATGAGTGATTCATAGAACAAGGAAAAATGGGAGAAATTGGTAGCTTGATATGTTGTTGCACCTCCAGACTCAGCAAGTCATCTATGGGGACATGGTTACTCTAATTATAGGACCTAACAACTGGAAGGCATCCAAAGTAGTTTGTTTTGGGAATCTTTTCTGTGGGATTATAAAAGCTGATTCTGTACTTTTTAGGCTATAAGATCTTTCGAACCATACTTATTTGCTCACACTATTTAAGCTACAAAAAGTTGTTTCTGCAAGGACATCTTCAAGATGCATCCTGGCATCAATTTCTGCTGTTTTTTCTTTTTGAGAAACTCTCCACAATATGCAGTTCTTTTAGGTAATTTTAGTAAGGAACACCTATGTTTGGTAGTTTCAAAGAGGCTAATGCAAATTTGTATTCGTCTCAATGTTGCCTGACTTCTTGAATGCCTTGCTTTTTTGTGCCATAGAAAGGAAGGAACAAACAGACAAGGAAAAGGATTTGAAAGTCAATTAAATGTCAGATTCTGATCTGACTGCCAAGTTCCAGCCACTTTCAGCTTAAATGTACAGTAAAAGATCCGGTGATGCAAAATTCTGATCTGGATTAATCACCTAACAGTATGAAAAATTCATGTATCTACAAAGCAAAACAACTTCAATGATGTATCAAATCCTCCCTGCAGGTTATGCCAAATATAAAGGGGCGGGATTCATCTCTGTGTCTCTTCTTGAATGATCTTGATGTTTTTTCCACTTGACAAAATTTACAAATCTAGTCTTACTAAATCTTGAACTTTAGCAAATTTGACAACGATTTTCTTGATTTTTTTCCATCTATATCTCTAATAAAAGTACGAGGTTTTCGAAGCTTAATGAGCAATGCTTGCTAGATATATTTCACAGTACATGTGTAATAGGAAATGCTTAACGTCTCTCCCTCCTACAGAACTGATCATCATGAAAATGGCATGCCTTCTAAAACAGGTGACCACAATAATGGCATGGCAAAGGCTAAAGAAATTTACACGTATATGAACCACCTAATTTACGGAACCAGCCACGATATGTGCAATGTTTTTTCGAGACAAAAGTACTTGATTTGAACCACAGACTTGAAGTGCTACATCGAATTGATCTGCAATCCAGAGGATTCACCATTTTTTAGAAATGGCAAGGTTGATTGCACTAGCTTTCTTTGCAATAGTGGGAGCCATTGTTTTAACTTCAGGGCCAGAAGTTGCTGCTGCCCCATCTTGCTCAGTTGTCAATGCTGAGCTGGAGCCTTGCGAGCCATATGTGAAAGAACAAGGCAGTCAACCAAGCAGTGCTTGCTGCAATGGTGTAAAAGAGTTATCTGATTCGGCAGAGTCCAAAGCAGACCTTGTAGCCGTCTGCTACTGCATCAAAAAAGCATTGCCCTCAATGGAAAATGCTTCGCCTGCTCGCATTTCTGGACTTCCCAAAGCTTGTGGAGTCAGCAGAAGCTTTCCTCCCGTTGATCCCAATTATGATTGCTCCAAGTAAGTCACCATCTCACTCCCTCTTCTTAGTATGTGATCTATGAGTGTGTATTTGTGCGTGTGACATTATACTGGACAAATGACAAGAATTTTGTTTCTGCATGTGGATGCAGGATTTCTGATTGACTGCATGGATGATGATCAAATCTGCCATACTCAAAGAACATTTCTGCGATGGTTTAGTAATTATAGCTAGTTGAATAAAGTTACCTTTCACTCAAGATGAATTAGTTTTGAGCGTCAAGTACATGTATATGGACGACCAATTACTGAATGTCTCTGTTGCCTGGTTTATCGAAACTTTTATGGAAATATTTGGAGCAGTAAAAATTAGTGTGTCATGCACTCTTATTTCGTTATGCTACCAAAGATGGATGGATTTCAGTATGAGCAAAAATAATTATTTTAATCATGCCTAATTTTGGGAAAATAGTAAATGAAATTTGGGACTGGAAATTCGGAATGGACACATGAAATCACTTAAGGAATCTGTTACTAAGAAAAGACAGAATTTCTCTTGACAGCTTGAATAATAGAATCTTCATTAGATAATAGATAGACACAAGTCATTACTCAAAGTACTCTTTCCAATTGTGTATGATGCACTAGTTTCATATTCTCTTCTTATCTTTTCTTTATTCTCTGTTCTGTTTATCTTTATCTGAGGCAAATTTTAATTTGTTTGGAACTTGTATAATTGGCATTCAAGTTTTTACAGAAAAAGAAGACAGATGCAGGGAATTGATTGAGCTTAATTTTTTCGCCCCAAAACATCAACTTTTGATTAATATAATCATGCCTGTACAATGAAGGCAACAGCCTTGTAAAACCTTGTGGTTTTCTACTCTATCCACAGAGGAAGAAAATTCTTCCATTTAATGTCTTTCCTAAGCTGAGTTGCAAAATTTGCAATCTCATAGCTATTACTTTTTACTCCTTTGCTTACATATGAGAACTCACACCGCACCTGTAATCTACTAAGGGCGAGGATATCCTGTAGTACCGTGGCCACCTCAACATCATTTTAGTCTCTTTGTTGCAGCTTATCTATCAGAAACTTGCCATTAGACTCTTTAGTAATCTCCTGCCATCCCTCCTCTATTGCCTTGATCAAAGTCATTTTGATTGCTGTTGCATTCTCCACAGTTCTGCTTATTATTCTTGGGTCTATGAAGGCCCAAGCAACCTCTATCTTCCCTTCCCAGTCTTTGCCAATAGCTCCAATACCTGTTTTCCCTCTGGACGGATTGCTTACTGCTGCTGCATTGATTTTCATTGTGCCCCTAGCAGGTGGCTGCCAACGGGGAACACTTTCTGCCAAAGGTTTGCCTGATGTACTTGCTTTCATCACATCTCTATTTCTATCTTCATATTCAATCCATTCACAAAAGGGCTTGCTCCACCACCTTCCTTGCATTTGGATTTTGGTTCTCATGCTGCTTCCTGTTTCTTGCTTTCCAAATCTTCCAGAGGATGTTGGTAGTAAGGCAAATATGTCTGCACCCCTCTGGTCTACTTAGAGCTCCCTTCAAGTTCTCCCACCAGTTCCAGAAATTGTAGCATTCTCCATCTAGACCATCCCAACAAATTGGAGCACATTTCCGTACCTCCTGAGCATTATGGCATTGAAATAACATATGTTCCACTGATTCAACCCCTTCCCCACAGCATTGACAATAGAGATCCCCCGTTTAGCTCTGAAGAGCCTGCTTTCTAGCCCAAATAGTAAGGGAACCCTACTCGTTGAACTGATGCAGGCCCATTCAAAGTTCATGTAATGCTTAATCCTGATCCAGTTAAAAAATTCATTTTTTTTCCTTTGTAATTTCTCAGCTTATGATTGGAATCGAAAACAAGAGCTTGATGTACAAATGGTCCTGTTGAAGAGTCAGGAATGGCCATGTTCATTTACAGTTTCTGCATAAGGCTTCTTTTCTCAAATGGATCAGGAAATTAGCTTTGGGAGACACTTTTATCATTCTCAGATAGAGCAAAACTTGACGCATTTTGGGGAGGAAGGATGTGCAAGTTGATGTTCTGGTTGATTTCATTGTTGATGTTATCAGAGCTGCTGTATCTGTTGAAAGCATGTGCAAAAGAACCAGGAGAGTTGGGACTAGTTTTTGGCTTGGCAATTCGATGACAGATTATTACTCCCAGTTGAAGTGCTTCGACCTTTAGGTTTTCATGTAGCTCTGTTTTGTTTGATGATGAGCTTAAGAGTAGCTAACTAGCTATACCTTTTGCAGTCATACTGCAGGCAAAAAAAAATGCTATATAGTTTCACTACAAAATACTCTGCATATCCTTTTCATTTTCTGTACAGCAAATTTTCTTTCGTTTGCCTTTTTCACGTGATTGAGGATTTGAATTGGTTGGACAAAGGACATAGATTGGATTTCCTCATGATTGTAATGCAAATAGAAAACCTCCTTAGAAGTGCTCAAATGCAAAAAGAACTTGTCAGATCAGATTGTTAATTTCAAGAGCTTTGTAATGATCCGGTCTTTGCCTGATTACACTCTTCTCCTCTCTTTATAGATGATGATACAGCCAAAAAACCATATCTGATGCTAAGAAGAATGCTCATGAAACAAGTAACTAGTAAATATTCTTGAATACTATACAAAAGATCAGCATTTGATCACAATTTTCCAAAAAACCATTAAACTGGCTAATCAACATAGAACCTAAGTAAGTAAGATCTTGTTCAGGACAAAAAAATAAAACCGAATTTATACTGGTTGCTAACTTCAATCAATAGCCAAGTACAATCAAGTGCTCTCCTCTCCTACGAAACCAATGAGTTGAGCTTGCAGCCTCAATACCTCTGCTCGAACCTTATGTTGCTGAGCATTTAGCTTTCCAGCCTTGATACACATTAGTCTCAAGGCTTCCGGGTTCTTGCTCTGTCCCACGAATGGCTGATTTTCCTCCATCGCAGCCTCCAGCTCTAGCCTCAACTTGATGAGCCTGGCAGCATAATTCACACAAGTGCAATTGAGATTATGATCATCAACAAGCGATTATAATGAAATAATTTACTGACAAAAATGAATTCCAATCACTGAACCGCCAATTGCTAGTAGTTTTTTTTTTTCCCCCTTTTTACTGTCTTATTTGGCAATTACTCATGAAGAAGAGTAAAACAATTGAATCTTCAAAACCGGGGCAAACTACAATAACAAAGGAGAAGAAAAGAAACATACTGATTCTTAGCCTTCTTCAGTCTTGAATAAGTGGCAAGCAGCATAGCGGTAACCCGAATTTCTTTTAGCGCATCACCAACTTCAAGAAGCTCTTCCCAAACTTCTTGCGCATCACCAACTTCAAGCAGACCTTCCTGAACTTCTTCGAAAGTTTCATCCATCTTTTGCTGTGTGACTTAGATAGAACTGTCTATATTCTTAATAAATCGCTAAATCTGCCGATGGCTAACTCTGCCTTGACCAGGAAAAATTCAGGATGTTTCACTTGATAGCAACACCTCGTCTCAGATAACTTTGCTTTCTTTACGCCTTATATTCTGAAGGATTCAAGCCATTGGTATTGGTCATATATATAGAGAAAGAAAAGTGCTGCTTGTTTCCTAAATTGAAATTGGAAAGTTTCCTAAACTTGAATTAGGCAAGTCGGTGATTTGATGCTGCATTCTTACTCCCTATTTTTGCTCTTGTTTCCTAAAATTTAGATAGGGAGAATGCTGCGCTGGTCCGTTGAGCAGCCAATATAATCCCACGTGTGGACTTAACTACTTAATACTTCATAAAATTACACTAACTTCCACTTTAGTTTTTTATAAAAATCAGAGACCTCCCCTATTGATTTAAGAATAATATGAACTTCCACTTTTGGAAATACTGGCAATTGGGCTAACTTACGAAGTTGAGGATCAAAAGAGTAGAATGAGCCTCAAAGATGAATGGAAAAGGAAGAACAAAAAAATTATGTAAAGAAAAAAAAATTGTAAAACCCATTTTACATTGACAAACACACTATAGCTTTTGAAGAAAATTCATTATTATTAACCATCTTATGATACCAATAGTAATAGTGATTGTGGAATTCAAATCAAACGACTCCTAATTGTATGCATAGTTATAAAAGTTGGTCTCCCATGAATTTTTTAATTGTTAGATTAGGTGCTTATACTTTTAAAAGTAAAATCCAAAATTCCTTCTTCTAACTCAAGTTTGCAACTTATGTTATAAGTTGGGTTTTCGTAGAATTAAGGGGTTTGATAAATATATATAGTTGGAGACATCTCATTTTTTCAATACATTCTTATTGTAGGAATAGATATACTTGCATACCTCTTTATTTTGATAGATAAAAATAAAAAATTTAAAAAAATTGCAAGTATGTTAGGTCTTCAATTTTCATGAATAAAGAGAGAATTAAAACTCTTTTTTTTTTAATTTTCTTTTGTTTAATACAAAGAGCATGAATAAGAAAGGTAAATGGTGAAATTATAATGTCAACTCTATCCTAAATGCGAGGTGGATGAAAATTAATATGAGAGACTATGTTATTTTGAATTCAAGTGGGAGGTTCCTAATTTTTACAAAAACTAAAAAGGAGATTAGTGTAACTAACAGTTTCTCATCTTCTTCTTCTTTTTCAAAGAGTTTGGAAGATTTACCTTAAAATTTTGGATTACTCTTTTCAACACGTCAGTTTAAGAATTTTTAAACCCATTTCACTACATATAATCTCAAGGAAATGAAATCAAGTGAAACGGGTGAAATGGTGGTGTAAGGTCAGGGATGCTCTAATACAACCTGCAAATATTTGTATGGACGCTACCCATAGTTCCACGCATTGATCTTGTGGCTGCCGAAGATCAAATCACGATGATTTTGGAGGATATCAACCACTGGTACCCTGATGTCGTTCGATGACAAACTAATAGAAACTAGATAGTCAATAATGGGATTAATGTCATTTTCCATCTTTCAAACCTATCCAGATTTATTTTTGAAAAATTATAGTTTTGGCTCCTAATGTTTGGGTCAAATAAATCCAGTCTCTAAGTTTTGTAATTTTAGACAAATTTAAGATAATCAATAAAAATAGAAGAGTGATTGACGGTCAATCTCAAATTGGTGTTAATCAACAACTTTGACTTTATACATTTAGTTCCTAATATTTTGATTTTTAATTATTATATATTCTTAAATTTTACATTGAGATCATAATAATTTCAGCATGAATTGGAATGCAAATTAGAATAAAATAGTATTAAATGGCTAGTAAAAATTCTAATTAAAAATTTTTCCTTTTATTTTTATTTCATTTATTCATGCTAATAATATATCATATATTTCATTTTTTTGCATAGTTAGTCTCAAATTTGGTCTAGGTATATCATTATTTCTTGTTATTAATTCAGTTTGAAATGAAGTTATCATTTCATACACATTATATGAACCATTAAATGATTATCAAAGTACACAAGTATTAAAATAAATATTTTAAAGCTACAATATTGGAGCATTTGTTCTTAGTTGCCAGAAAAGACAACAAAAAAAATAAAAAATATTGACTTAAGAATTTCTAAAATTACTTCACATTAATAGTTACCTTCACTAGTTTTTATAAGTACAATGGCTAGCTACAAGAATTTGAAATCTACATGCATAACATGTGCAATAATTTTGTAGTAGTAACTATAATAACCTTAGATTATAAATTTTTTTTTTGTAATGTAAAGCCCCATTTGATAATCTAATTTAGTACTTAAACTTAATGGGTTTAGGTATTAATATGCTCAGATGCATTTGACAACTAAAAATAGAATATTTAAATTAATTAAGTGGCACTGAATTTTTTTAGAAAAACTTGTTTCCAAAAATAAGTGATAAGTTCACTACAAGAAATTTGGTCTTCAGGAACAATTGATTCTTGTCACAAAAATGTAAAAAGTCATCGCATTTCATTGATTGCCTATTGGTAAAAGTATTATGTCGTCAGTGAATATATCACTTTTTGTGACAACCATGTTCGTCAGTAAATGTTTAATGTTTAGTGACAACAAGCCTGCTTGTCAATAATGCGTGAACCAAAGTTGTCACTAAAACTCAACAATAACTCAACCACTGTTATCGATATGGTCCAATTACTGTCAACAAGGTTGTCACTAAACCCCTACAAACAGTGACAACATTTTATTGTCAGTAGATATTTTGATTCAGTGACAACAATTGTTGTCAATAAAGGAGCCTGTTTCACTGATAATAAGCTCTTGTCATTGGTAACAACACCTTGTCTGTTGTCACTATGCCGTTTGATTATTTTTCCGCTATAATAAATATCTAAAAAATTGAACCACCAATAATGCTTAATGAATAACAAACACATTTACCCATTACAATAGAAAATGCCAAAATGTCCTAATAATCATTAAAATATCATAAATATGTCCAACAACACATTACAAAGAGTCTAACAAGTAGTATTAGAGTGACTTTGAATCAATAAATCAAGGGAGTAAAGGAGTAGTACAAAGTAAGTCCAAGTCCAAAACATTTCTATGCTATTCAAGCAAAAAATAGCACTATAACTAGTCTTTGAGTCAAAAGTAACTCCTGCTACTGATCTTCCAAAACTCTAAAGTGTGCAATATATTTGTAGTAGACGATTACAGTTATTAGTTGAGGACAAAACAAACTTGAGACAAGGAAAATCAATTAAGGAATCACCAGAAAATAAGGGATATCATTTGTTTAAATATTCATCTAGATAGTGACTATATAAAGAGCAGAATAACAGACAAAATAAGAGCAAAGATAGCTCACAAAGCTGACTTAAGTATGACAAAAAGGGACTAAGTGTGTAGAATCAATTAAATGAAAGAGTGTCGAATTACATCAACATAGGACAAGGACCATAAAAACCCCAATTGACAGCTGCAACTAGGTTCACTAGAGGCATGCATACAACTCTAGTTAAGCAAAAACAATTTACTTATTAATGAATGCTAAGAGTTCAGTCCAACTCACACTTTTTTTTTTTTTTTCCTTTTTTCCTAGTCGTAGGATCAAAGATAAAATGGTCATAAACAGGAAAAGCAATCAAATAAGGATGTAAAGTCAAGGAACCAAACAAAACCAGTCTTACATATTCATAAATCATCCAAAAATAATAACCATATTGTTTCTATCAGATGTTTTTAAAATTTGGAAAAAACTTGCATTCAAATACAGATAGCATTTTATTTATATTAGCAGCAGCTATAATCTTCAAAGAGCTGGATTCATATACGAAATAAAGACAGCTATGAAAAGATTATTAAGGCACATTAATGTACCTGCTGAGATGTAAAACAACCTTCAAATTTCCTAAAAAAACAACAAAACTAAATTCTTAAAGCCAAATACGAGTTAATATTGTTATAAACCAAGGATAAATGTTCAACAACGTGTGCTATTTTTGAATTGCAACAGCTAATATATCTAAAATAGACCTATGTCTTAGTCACAATTCAAAGTCTCAAAAATGGCAAGAAAATATAAGAGCATCTCATTTACAAATATATCTCAATCTAGACAAGTATATACAATTGAAATTGCTTACCATTTCGTACGTGCAAATGTGCCTTCATTGCCTTGGTTGTTGGCTTGCAAATATGCTTTCAAAGATTTAAGGAGTTCTTGCATTTTACTCTGTTGGTTCTGCATTTCAGTTTGTTAGTTTACAAGCCTTTCCATAAGTTGTTGCTAGGATTGGACTGTTATTTCCAATTCAGCTGAGTGTTTTTCAGCTTGTTTGCTTTTTGTTTTTTTTTTTTGAATTCTTCTATCTCTGCAAGTTTTTGTGTAACGACACCAGCTTTGGAGGGACCACGACCATGTACATAGCTAGTCACACATCCAGTCACTTTAATGGTTGAGTTTAAAACTAATAAATTGTAACTCGATGGTTGAGTTTTAGTCTAAACTAATTAAACTCTAGAAATTCAAATAGACATGAACAACCTTTAGAGCTATAAACACACACCACTAGGCCAAAATTTCCAACCTTCTCTTCAACCCTTCCATTATATTGACCTCACTTTATACAATAAAATACAATGCTGCACCAGTTATATCTCTCAAAAGAAACTAAACTATAGAGAACTAGATCCTTCTCTCCTGTCAAACTCATACAATTAATTTGCAATTTCATGGATCACTGCATAAGAAGAACTTTTTAAAGGAAACTCTAGATTCATCTAGTCTAACATTCTCAGAGAAGCTAGAAATTTTCAAAGAAAGCTCCAACTCCTTTGTCTTGGAAGCTAATATTTATTGTTTGGTAACTGTGATAACCATTTCAGGCATATGAAATGTGTCCAGCCCCATAGAATGACTAAATTGAGTGATCAATTATAGTAAAATCCCAGAAGCATAAGGAGTAGGTGGATGTGGAATTTGGAAATGATCTTCTAAAGCTTTCAAGCGCACGTCATGCCTATCCAAGTGTTCCATTATAAGCTTCTCATTGTGATTAATCCTCTCTATAACTCGAGTCTCTATGCAACAAATAGCATTCATTATATTAGTCCAATGAGATCGAGTAGAAATAGGTAGAGGTGGAGGAGGAGGTAGAGTTGCAGAAGTGGAAGGTTGAGTCGTGGTATCTTCACCAGTATGGAAGTAGTAGTGGTGGTAACCGGGGCCGAGCCGAGGTTGAAGCCTCCCCCATTGCTTGTCCTTCTACAAATTTGGCCCCAAATACAATGGAAATCTTCAAGGATTTCAGAAGTGAAATATTCGCTTCATCCGCTGACTTGGTTTTTTACTTTGTTCTCATCTATTAGATTAATCTTTTTCCTCTCAAAGATTAATGAAAGAAGTTGGGAAATCCAAAACATGAATCATCAGACTTCATGTGAGTTGTGGTACGCATATAGCTTATGATTATACTCCGCAGTGGAAGATCGGTGAGATGAATATCCATTCCATTGATCATTTTATCCAAGAAATATAAATCGCTATTCCTTAACTCGCTCTTACCACTCTTCTTAGGTAAAACATTATGGGCGTAGAAATAAAAGAGCAAGTGATAGATCCTCAAAGGAATCTGCAAATACCATCTTTTTGGTCTCTCAAGATGTCGATATTGTACTCCAAGTCGGTTAACTACTGCCGTTGGCTTCCAAGAGGGCATGAAATTCTATGGTGATCTTCACATCAATTCCCTTATTTCTACAGTTGATGAGTGTGGAAATGGTGTCTCGTTCAATCACCAATTTGGTTCCTCGTACCCCAGATTCGATTTGGTTTTCACTGTGGCTCTTCTTATTTACCACATTGGCATAGAATTTATGCACCAATTGTGGGTAATAGTGCTGAGGCAAAGGAAGTGTAGAAGTCCATCCAAACTTAGCAAATGCCTTGGTGATTTTTTAATGAGCGTCAATTAGAGGTGCAAGATGTTTCTCAGTTATAATCTCCAGAAAAGATTATTTCATTTTACTCGAGTTAATTGAATTGCATCTTCTTTATTTATTTAATTAATGATTTTGTGTCTTAATGATACTATTAATTGTTGCATGTGGGGGTTATGATTGGTGTAAGTGAGATTTTGTGGGGTGTGTGAGGAAATTTTAGGAAGAGGAGGAAGTTTTATGCAAAAAGGTTTGGGAAAAACCTATAAGAATAGGACAAGTGGCATTGTCTCAACCAAGAGTTTGTTTTATATTAAACCAACCAAGCTTCCTTTTTGATCCATTTCATTTTCTTGTTTTGAGATGGAGAGAGAGGGGGGTCGAAATTCTTGAGAGAAAAGGGGGAAAAACTACCAAAAACCTAGCTAAATTCTTGCTTGAATTCGTGAGGAAAAAAGAGAAGGAAGATCATCTCACACCATCACGCTCTTGCTTAAGTTTGGAAGGAAGGGATCTTGGAGGAGTTTGTGACTTGATTTTCATCTTGGTTTGCTTGGAACAAGATAGGTAATCATGCTAAGACTACATCTTTTTCTTTTCTCATGCTACAAAAGTTGATGTATGAGTTTGATGACAAGATTAAATGGTGGATTTGTTCTATAGGTGCTTGAATCTTGAACATGCCAACTTAGGGTTTAGTTTCTATATGCAGTTCTAGTGCTTTCCTTGTTGAATTTCTTGGCTAAATGCTTCATAACATGGTAGAAATTAACCCTAGTGGATGTGCCTTGGATGAGTTGGTTGAGATTTGAGAGATTTGTTGGATTAATGTTTGAGAAATTTTAGGATAAATCTATTTTGAAGGGGCCGAACAGGAGAGAAAGTTTTTCAGCTTGGGTTTTGAAATTTCATGTTTATTTTAAGCTAAATCTTGTTTAGAATACTTTATAAGACTTTAAATTAAAATTTATGTTGGATTAGAACCAAAATCATGAAGTTTTAGTGGTAAAAGTTTCATATCTTCAAGTTGTAGCAAACCTGAAATTTTCACAAGTTTCACTGAACAGTTTTGGAAAAGCAGCCATAACTTGGTGTAGGAAAATCAAAATTTAGTTTCATTTATTGCATTTGAAACTAGACTTAGAGATCTTTTAACCGTGTGAAATTCAGATTCTGGTTCAATTTCTATAAATACCAGAAAATTTGCAAATTTGGGTGAAAAACCAAACCTGTTCTGTTTTCTGCTTTTGTGACAACAATGAATTGGAACCAAAATTCACTAATCTATGACCTGAATTTCACAAAAAATGTCTCTCTAAAGATTATTAGTCCTTTGAGCATATTTTCTAATGGTGTAAGTTTTATAATTTTTGAACCTAAAAAACTCATGTTATGCTTTTTCAAAGGATGTCGCCA
The DNA here is from genome assembly GCA_013103745.1 of Gardenia jasminoides. Lineage (NCBI taxonomy): Eukaryota > Viridiplantae > Streptophyta > Magnoliopsida > Gentianales > Rubiaceae > Gardenia > Gardenia jasminoides. The sequence goes on along the minus strand of CM023099.1, from coordinate 30,139,172 downwards.
GTGCTGGAAAAGTGCTCCCCCAAAGTCGAGGATGAGGGACAGTTTTGCCCTTGTTTCCTTTGTTTCATGCAGATAATTTTGGTAGTATTGTTCTATATACATGATATTGTATTAACCCTAAAGTGGGTGATGAATTTGGATGAGAAATGATGAGTTTTAAGAGGTGAAAACCTCACATTTTCACTATTTTGTTGGCTGAAATTCCAACCAAAAAATGAAATTGTTTTGGGGGTTGTTTTGGGTAAAGATGTGGATGAAAATGAAACCCTCTTACGCCACTTTCTACTTGAAACAATGCTCTAAGATAAGCATGGATTTTTCACTTGAATTGAGCAAGAGATCATATGTTTTTGAAAGATTTTCGTGGGTACAAAAGTTGAAACTATTTGGGATACTTTTGGGACTTGATAAGTGTCTATTTTGCATGCTTGAAGTATGTTTAATTATTTAGTTTTTGTGTGTTTTAGTTATTTTATTGGCTAAATAACTAGGGTTTCTAGTGAAGTTTTGTATTTTATGGTTTAAATTGGAAAAAGTGCATTTCTATGGATTAAAGTAGTGAAAACTTCATGTTTTTGTAGGATTAATGGCTCAATCATCAAATGAAGTGAAATAAGAAGATATTTGCATGATTATTGATGATTTGAATTAATTTGAAGTAAAAATGAAGTGTAAAGAATTAAATGTATTTAACTTGCAAAAGAAGAAAAGATAATAGCTTTGACACATTTTGGTATTTCAGGTATATCTTGAGTTACAAGCATTGGATTGCAATGATTCTTCAACCATTTTGAAGCTAAGAGATATAAATACAATTCTTATGAAGGCATCGAATTCCAATTATAAGGTTATCATTGTCAAAAAACTGAAATACAGAAGCAAAGTGTCGTGATCAGAAGCTGAAATAGGGGAACTGGATCTGCGAGGCAATCCGCTAGGTAATGCCTTACGGATCCACCTAGCAGATCCCTAATAATAACCTTTCAACTTGTAGTCGAATTCTAGGAATTTTCCAACTCACTTCCAGCTCAACCTTAAACGAATTTCAGCTGGAAATTGCATAAAGTATCTTGACAAGTTAGAGAAACAACTTGTGGCCAATCCAAATCACAACTTGCATCAACTTTACAATTCAAGATTCATTGAAACCATTTTTCTTGACTTTTGAATCTCAAAACTTTTCTTTTGTTCACATGGTGAAGATTTGGAAGCTTATGGATGATATCTTCTATAAATAGGGTGTGAGAGCCCAAAAATTCAAAATATTTATTGACTTGTTTCTTGTCTTGCAACAATATAAACCAGCCGTCCCTTGCCCCTTGTATTTTCCTTCATTTGCTGCATCTTTAAAAACCAGAGAGACAGCCTCATGAGGAAGAGAAAACAGAAAAACAAAGCCCTTGAAGTTCCTTGTTCTAGCTGTGAGAGAGAGGGAGGAAGAACTTCCTCTTGGTCGTGCCCTTCCTCCTTGTCTTGCAGCTGTGGGAAAGAGAGTAAGCTGGCTAGTGCTTGTGTAGGTGAAAAAGAAAGAGAGGCAGCTGAGAGTTGAAGGGAAAAGCTGGAGCAACTTTGCACCTTTCATGGAGTTGTTGCAGTCACTTGAGGAGAAGACTGCTGGCTGCTTCCTTGTCCAGTTTGCAGCTTGGTTTCTTGAAGGTTTCAGAGGTAACCTAGCTTGCACAACCCTTGAATCTTGTAGTATGGCTTGTGGTTGATGTTTAGAATGGGTTAGGATAGCTGAGGACAGATTTTGGATGGTTGGAATCACTTGGTAAATTCGTTTGATGAAGTAGGGTAAAATAGCACACCAACTGTTTGAATTTAAGCTCCAGATTTTGTGTCCAGTTCCTCTGAATTTGACCATGTTAGAGTCCAAACCAGCTTTTTATCAAAACATAAACATTGTAGGGAATTTAGTTAAATATCTACTGATAAAAGTTCAGATCAAACGGAGCACTGTATCCTGAGAAATGTCCAAAATACCCCTGACTGCTCTGCTCCCCTGTTTTACCCGACAGTCACCAGTTTCAGCCAACTTGTCGGATTTTCTGGTATCAATTGGCAATGAACTAGAGTCTGATTTTTATACCATTGAAATCCCTATGAATCTAGTTTTAAACTCCGCTGACGGCACTCGATTTTGATATTTCTACATTGAGTTATGGATTTTCTCGAAACTGCTCCTGCTTTCTGACGTAACCGACAGTTTTCTTAAGTCTCTGTAATTGCCATTTTTGACTACGAAAATGCATGAAGTGAATTTCGATGGCTTCATAAAAATTGTGGAGCTATGTCTTAAATTCGAAACGGTGTAAAATTCAACTCAATCCGATAAGCGTAACTCTGGTTTTGATCAAAATACCGAGAGGCGTCAAAGCTTCCAAAGTTGATGTTTCTCTTTTGTACTCATTCCTTCATTTTGGTTTGGTTCAAATACTTTTTTTGGTTCAAGATAACATTTTTACTCCACATGACACCTGAACCATGCCCTAGTATGCTTGTGGTCGTTTCCCTTAATTTGAGCCAAGGTCTTGTGGATTTGGAACATTGATTTAGAGGTTAAAGTTGGACATGTTAATTGAGGTTTTAAGCTAAAGTTTCTCGCTTTCATGGATTGGAATTTGTGAAAGTCTTGTTATTTTACTTGATCCTAGGACTTGAATGTGCCATGAAGATTAAATGGTGAATGGTGATTTATGTGGACGAGTGTGAAACTTGGTGAGTGTTCCGACTTGTTTTAACTAAATGTTTACCGTTGGTTTAAGGAATTGTGAAATGTTTTAACTTCTATACTATTTTGGATTTATTATTGTTTACAAAAGAAATGTTATCATTAAAACGATTTCTAAAGGCATTGAACTGTTTTATCATTGATATCCTATATTGTGGTTTATTGTGGATTATGCGAGAAACAATTTAATTTCTTAAATTGCTAATATTGAGGTGATGGATCTAATTTGTTTCGTCTTGTTTTGAATTTGTTTAACTTATTTTCAAACTGGTTCCAATTAATCTTCAAATGAAATATTTGACTATTACTCTTTACAAATAATATGATTTTCTACTAAATTAAAAGTGTTTTAAGCTATTTACAAATGCTATGATTTACTACTGTTTTCAAATTAAATGATTTATTAAATGAGTATCAAATGATCCACTACAATTTATATATGAATTCTAAATTTCAAAGATGCTTTACCATTTACACGTAAAATGATTTGTGAGGGTTCTTTGAACTTTTTCCTACATATTTTAATCTTGTTTTCCAACTTATTTTCACATGTACTATTTTGCTACTACTCTTTATAAATGTAAATGTTTTCAATTAATTGTGAGTATTTTAAACCGTATTTCAAAATACTTATAAACCGATTCACTTGTTTATAAACTTATTTGTGATGTGCTTGTTTTACATATTGATTTATTAATGTGCACAAGTGAAATAATTACTATGAAATTAACTTCCATTTAACTTGCTATACATGTGAGTATTCCTTATATGTTATGTGAATTACATGCTTATGTGATTAATACTTGATGATACTTGATTTCATAAGTGTTAAATACTTGTTTTAGGCGAAGTGTGTGCTTTATCGCGACTCGACCTAACCGCCTATAATTGCTCAACCTGCTTACTTTTTCCACTGTTAGTATATTACTTGCGCATGACTGTAGGCCATGTGTACTTTACCACATTGGCTGAACAAGGCCTTTCCCCCTTCGTTATCGGCCTATTCGAGCCGGACTCGGTCGGGTAGGTTGGTACTTAGGGCACTGTACGGTATACTCGAGTATTACCACTGGAGGGATAAGGTGATGGCCAGATGAAGTGAGGGGATTGTTTAGGAGTTATAAGGTGAAGTGGACTAGTGAAATAGCTCCAAGTGAGCACTGTATCCTTTTATAATTGATTTAATGTTTATTAAGCTTGTTCTCCTAGTTGAGACAATCCGGTAAGTCTCCCTGAGCACCGATCTCAGAGTTGGAGCGCCCAGTATTGTTCTCTCCTAGTTGAAAAGTGTCTGTGAGTGTGCTTGATTATTTGTCAAAGTGCTCAGTGTGATGAATTAAATTATTTCACAATTGTTTTCGTCTTGCAAATTTTAGTGAAAAGTACTTTCGCGTGATTTCAAAGATTTGAATATTCCAATGTTTTCGCTCGATAAAACAGCTTAAATTCTAAAATACTTGTTTTCTAGGAACCTCACTGAAGTTTTAGCTCACGCCAAAAATATTTATTTTCCTCCACAGAATCGAGGTGATCGGAAGCATGTGTAGTGGCCTTATTAGTAATTTTGAGTATTTCTTGTACAATTGTAATTTTGGTTGAGTTGTAATTTATATTTTGGAGAACTTGGGTTGTATTTACTACTGGGACGTACTTGTGGATTTTAGCATTTTTGTACTTTTGGAGTTTTAGAATTGTAATTATTATTTATTGGAGTTTTAATTTGAAATTAATTGAGAACTGTAGTGAGTCCCAGAGTTATGGTCCCAATAACCCTTGGTTCGCCTTAGGGAGAGGTGGGGCAGTCACATAGGGTCTTTGGTAGACAATTTTTAGGGGATCTAAGGGAAGGCTAGAAACACTACCAAAAATGTAGTCTTCACTAGTTTTTCTTAGTTTAGTATAGTTAGTAGTGTAGTTTTAGTTATAATACAAGTATGATCTTTCCTTTCTTTTTCATGTTTAGCTAAAGTTTATGCCATGAGTTATGGATGAACTTTCCGCATCTTGTTTGTGATGTTTACTTAGTTATTTGATGCTATTATTTTGAGTAAGTTATTTAGCACTTTGGCATTTATAATCATGATTAGCAGACCATTAATTGTGGCCATCTTAAGGTGTTAAGTTTACAATGAAAATTGGAATTTGATACTAGTTCATGAGGTTCTAACCCCAGGTAGTTCACTCACAAGTATAGAGTGGCACCTTTGTGGTTTTAGTGAATTATTTCATATAATTTCATTGAGCAATTGAGCTTATAGTTAATTCCACAACCACAAGTGTAGGTATGGTTTAGTTATGAGTATCGTTGATTCACTACGAAAGTATGTTTCACATGCATTAGGAGATTACGCCATGCTTAACCAAAGTAGTAATATTAATTCAACCGGTAGCTTCATTTGTAAGAGTAGTAAGGAATTCCATAGCTCTAGGAGCTTTTAATTGCTATTTTTACTTATTTTATTTCATGTTTGTCGTTTAGATTTACTTGCTTGTGATAGTCTAAATAATAGAGGAGTTCAAAAACCACCGGTACTTGACAATCTTTCCTGTGGGATCGACACCTAACATACCCTATACTCAATAAATGATCTGTATACTTGTAGTAAACAGGGTGTTTAGGTTTATAATTAAAATTTGGTGTATGGTAGAACCTCGTCAGACTTCATAGTCGAGTCATGAAAATGAATTTTACCTCGTGGTTGTGGCTTGAAGTAGTAATCCCATTAAAACCCTCTTTACTTGTTCTTAGGACGTGAAAGCAAACTTGAAGGAGCACCAGATTTGGACAAATGAACTTTGCTTAAATGGTGAGTGTTCTAAGTACTTGTGAATGCTTGAATGACATGTTTTCTTACTTGAATGACTTGTGTAGACACCAAATTTTGACTATTTCATTTTGTTTTCCCATGTTTTTATCTGTTAATGTTTAGTTATTTATTTTTGAATTTTCTAACGCATTTTTCTCATTTTTGTAGGTTTTTCAAAAAAAAAGGAAAAAAAAGAAAAAAGAAAGTCAAAACGCAGCTTGGATTAGTCCGCGTAACTCAAAACTGTGATCGGTTTAAAAAAATGACGCTGATTTTTCCAACTCGATCATCCTTTTCCAGCTGTAATTTCCGATACTTGAACGATAAGAAACATATTTAAACATTCCCCAACTAGCCCCTAACCCCTAACAATTCATCTAACGTTCAAAATTAGCTCACCTCATCCCAAGAACATCAAAACCCTTAGTTCTAGGTTTGGTGGCTAAAAATAGCCTAGATTTGGGTTTAACAAAAGAGGGTGGAAAAGCTGAGAGAGAAAGTGGCAATTAGGAGAGCTTTTGAGAGTGAAAAAGCAGAGAAAAACGGCTGGAATTGGAGGAAAGAAAAGAAAGTAGAAAAGGAAAAGCTAGGGTTCATACTTGAGAGGATCATTCTTGGAATTTCTGTCCTCTTCTCTTGTTTAAATTCAAAGCTTCCGATTCAGGTACATCCTTCTACTTTATTTACCGTTTTTTGATCGCAAAATTACTGGAAATTTAGACCTTTTGGTGGAACCAAGGTCTTGAATAGTTTTTTCTTTTAGTTTGTGATATTTGATGATGATTATCAGTTGTTGTATGAGCATGTTAGGTTTATAAAGCCTTAAGGCTAGTAGATTTGTTTTACGCTTAAAATCGACGCGTTGATGCTTCGTGATGATGTTGTGATTCCCGAGAATTTCTAGAAAAATGTTCTTCACGCTTTGAAGATGTGAAGAAATGCGACTACTTGCGATCACTTCAGCGCTTTCTTAAATGTTTGAAGTTGTGAAGAAACGCGGACCTCTGCGTGGACTACGCGTAATGATCCGCGTTTGCTTTGATTACTGAAGATGTGAAGAAATCGCCGTTTGTTACGCAGAGCCGCTAATAATCCTCGCTTTCTAACCTCGGACGCTTTTCCTTCCCCTTGTTGTCCATTTGATGATGTCGATGCTTATGATTTGATCTTTCGGGTTTAGCTTGTTTTGACATGATCCAATGATGATGTTTGATGCTTTGAATGGATCCCCTTGCCTCAATATTTCGCTTTGTGTTATTGTTCAAAACTGGAAGCAATCTTCCGATGTTTTGAAGATGGGAAGAGACGTTGACGGTTACGCTGGGTTGAGTCCGCTTCGGTCCATGCTTTCCTCAACTTTGATTTTGCCTGTAACTTGGATCGTGTTGCTGCTCATTCGCTGTTTCTCCTCCACGTAACCTCTGTTTCTGTATTCTGTTGATATTTCCTGCTCTTTTGTTCCAGAATCTTACTCTATTTCCTAGTATTATCTGTTTGCTTGCAGAATCTATTTAGATACCCTTTCTTTGAATTTTTGATTCATTTTTCCTTTAAATTGGTACCTTGATCCCTTTTGTTGACATTGAGTCTTAGATAACCACTCCCATCATCTAAGGATTCAATTAAGGCCTCATATCAAGGGATGGTAACTTCTTTCTCCTATTATGTGCTCTTGTGTGTTTTTTGCTTGATCTTGTATGTTTTAAATTAAGTTTTTCCTTTGCTTTTTATTCATGCCTAGTCTTTATTTATGTCATTTAATTTTTGGGTAAATCATTTGGAGGCCTTGGATGCCAAGTTGTAATAGATAGGTTTAATTTGGCAAAAAGTGTATTTATTTTAGAAAATGTAATAGTTAGATTATTATTCCGAATTTTTCCCTTTAGAATGTATTTAGGTTCTCCCAATGTAATAATTAGGTTTTTATATGCTTATTTTGCATGCATGCATGATTATGTGTTTACTTGCTTTCCTAGGGTCTTGCATCTAGACATTATGCCTATGTGTTACGTGTTTATGTGTTTTATGTGTTTATTTGCTTTATTTTCATGTCTACATGTTTATTGTGTAAATATATTGACGTCACCACACTAGTCCAACGCTAGTTGTGGCCTTCCCCTTCGATTTCTCACTAATCCAATGTTAGTGAGAACCTTTTGACGAGGGTTAGTCCAATGCTAGACCCTTAAACGCCGTTCATGCATTAGATACAAATTTCACACACTTTCCACTTTTAGAGTTTCTTTCCTATTTTGCATGTCACTATTCTCCCATCCCATATGCGAAACATCTCATATTAGTTTTCTTTTTATTAGATTAGTGCATTTAAGGCATTACCCTTTGAATTAGGGAAAAGAGCGAGTATGGTTTCTTAGCCTTAGCACGCTTTTATTTCCTTCTATGAAAAGGAAGATTTAAAATCACGAACTTAGTCCCCCGCACCCGTTATATTGCATTATCCCTCTTTAGGACATACATGTGCATTGGTTCTATAAAAATCATTCTTTTAAAAGTCAAGTTTCTTCTTCATGTTTTAGCAATTCAAAATAAAAAAAACCATTTTTCTTAAAAATTGCATCTTTTGAAAAATTCAAGTTCCTCTTTACACTTAAAATTGATCTTTTCAAAAATCCAATTTCATTTTCCCTTGAGATTTTATAAAAATTGCACTTCTTTTGAAAACCCTATTTTCCTGTTTGTTCGAGTCTCATCATTTGCATTCTTCGTGACCTCCTCGAGGGATCAAACTTGGATGACACAACTAATGTGGTCAATTCCAATCACACCTCAAGGAGACATTTTGCCCCTCTCGATCCAACATTAGGTCTAGGTTTTGCATCCATATAGATGACATCCAAATGTGATAAATTTTAAAGTTAGAATTAGGAAATTTTTAACTAAATCTTGCAACTAGCTTTGGCTAGGTTAGAAGGGTGTCTTAGAAACGAGTAACATCGAATCTTTGCCTTCCCTTCTTTCAACCGTGACCCCCGAACCTTTTTCTCTAGTTTTTCAAAGACCTGGAGTCGTCTAAAAAAGGGTTTTCTTAGTTTATTTTCATTAATTAAAATTTTTGGGTGACTTGGTACACCTAAACTCCATACCAAGTGGCGACTCCAAACTTTTCTAAAACCCTTTTTTAGACTTTGTTTTTTGGGTCCAAACCGTCGCATTTTCTTTAGTCCCATGACCCCTTTCCCTTTCTTTTTTCAAAAAATCAAATCTTTCCCTTTTCTACCAACAACATTTGAAAAAAATGGGGCGCGACAACTTGTTCTCTTGATTGACAACCTGACACTTGAGTGTTTGTTAATTGGGTGAGTATGTACTTTATCATACTTGACCTTTTTTGACTAGATTACTGTTATTTTATTTCAAGTGAAATGACCTACCTGTGAAATGATTTATTTGTACTTGACTTGATAGTCGTTTGGGTTGTTGTTCCATCGACTCCCTTGTGTGCTTGGGGACCAAAACCTTTTGGTTAGTTGCTCGAATTGAGTCAGCAAGGGCTTGGTCGAGGAGATCAATGAACCATGGGTTTTGAACTCATGAATTTGAACTCGAATTGGTATATTTGAGTATTATCACCTTTTGAATTTTGGCGTTCTAGTCTGGTAAGGTCGGATGAACGGTGATCAGGATTGACGTTAAGTGGTGATCTAGGAATCATGTTTCTTAAATTTCAAACGTTGACGGAGAGTCAGTAGATTCGAATGTGATCAAGCTACTGCGGAACTAGCTTTTGGAAGCTACCTGTATCCTTTGATCCTGATGTGTTTATCTATTGCCATAATTACCTGATAAATGAACACTGATCTTCTAGTTGAGAGGCTTGAGTAATGTTCTCCTTATGAGCACTAATCTCCAAGTTGAGAGACTCGAGTAACGTTCTCTTGGTGTTCACATGTCTTTTTGGATATTTTAAAACTTTTGAACAATTCTTTATTTAATGCTCCTTGGATGATTAATTAGACTTCTTGAATGAATGCTTGTTTTGGAAACCTCACTGGGCGTAAACTCATGCCGCGTATTTGTTTTCCTTAACAAGATTCGAGGCTAAGAGGGCTCAACGATAGCGTTAGGTCATTTTGGGAGTTTAAGTTGTTTGTTTGGTATAAATGCCTGTAACCCCTTTACTTTTGGGAATATGTGAATGTACTTAAGTTGAACTCCAAATGCTTGATCGTTTGTACGCGAGTTTATGTAATTATTTGTCGAGATATGTAAATGTAATAGTGAAGTACATTCAAGATTATGTTGTTTTGGGTGGACTTTTAAATATTTTCTTGTAAAGGATTTGTGGATTGTAGTAAGTTCCGGCGAGAGTTGGGCAGACGGCCTGCTGAGACCTTAGGGTATGCCCTATGGAGATACCAGATCTGTTGAATCGTTCGAAACAATGCGGCCTAAAAATCCGGTGTGTGCAGTGTTCGAAGAAGATGAGGAAAAGTGAGAATATTTGTGGTTTCTTTATACCTTATTTGAACAATAGTCGGACCACAATCCATAGCCGGATTATGACGGGATTGCGAGACACAGTTGCTCAACACAATACAGCCTTATAATTCGATCTATCCCATCTAAATGCGTCCAGCTATTCTTTGAAAATTTTCCCTCCTTCCAATCCTTCAGCTGACTACTGTAAAATAAAGACGAAGTTTTAATATCAAAACTTCAATGCTCCAACTCCGTGGCCGGGTTCACTATCTAGTCGGCCGAATTTTTTGGCCGGATTCTATCCAGAGAGTTGTTTACATTCCACCTTGAATCCATGGCACAAATCCGCCCACATCTTTCCCAGTTCATGGCTGGATTTTGATCCGGTCCAGAATCACGCCCCAAGCCATGGACGGATTCTCTACGAATATTCAATGCATGGCAGAAATCTGGTCCATAACCTTCACAATCCATGGCTGATTTTAGTCCGGTTCAGAATCACACCATAATCAATGGACGGATTTTTTGCAAACTTTCAATATAGCTATCATTAAGTCCTTAAATTTACTTATACTAAGCTTAAATTTACTCTTAAGTACTTAGGTCTTCCATGAAATATGGTAAACACATAATTAAATCCTCCAAGCACACATGCGGAATTATTAGCATTTTGGGTTATCACAACTTTCACCAAGGTTTTGCTCCTCCAATTGAGTAATCTCACAATCCCCACTAGTTGGTCCATATAAACAACACTTTGGAACTCAAATTTTAATGTGTAATTAAGGAGATAAATTTGTATTTCATACTAATGTAATAATAATAAAAATACCGTTATTTTTTATCAAATAATATAAGAAAATAAAAAAATTTGAATTTTGAAACGAATTATAAATAGATAATTAAGTATACCCATACCTATTTATTAAATAAGTATAAATGTATATTACCTAATTATCGCTTATTTAAACCCGCGTAAATCACTTATTTTGACACCTCCATAAGGGTCCCGTCAACTTCCAATGTGTACCCGCACGTGAGTACTCAAACCACCATCCATACTGCCTGACATAAAGGTCCCGTTAATTTTCATTGGGTTTTCTGTTTTTCTTATGTGTCTTCTCTCCAACCACAAATATAAGAGGAAGATCCGATTTTATCATTTATGAGGGGAAAATGATGAATTGGCTTTGGAAAACTTCGCTTGACATTCAAACAAGAAAGGCTTTGACTATCTTTCTAGAGAGAGTGTGTGTACCTTAGGACATGGCGCCCGCCCCATCACAATCCATACCTTAATCCATGGATGGATTTTAAACGTCCAAAGTTTTAAGTCTTAATAAGGTTAAATTTCATTTCAACTCACATACCATTCCAACATCAAGAATGAATCAATGGAGAAAAGTGTGCACTATTCAAAGGTTGAAGAAAATGAAGCAGAAGAAAAGTGATAATACGTTCGTGGATTCTTTATTTGAACAGCAGGCCGGCAACAATCCTTGACCGGATCTGTTGAATCGTTCGAAACAATGTGGCCTAAAAATCCGGTCTAGATCCTATAGATGCGTCCATGGATTTGTGGTTGATTAATAATTCAAGAATGTTAGCAAATACTAAAAACTTTAGACCCCGTGACAATTGTCTATTGAAAATTTGGTAGCAGTAATTAATACAAAGTAAGTACACACCTTTTGCACTTCAACCAAATTTAGGACTTTCCTAGGGTCTACTAATTGTTAAAATAGGGGCTATAAAGTGGTTCAGTTGCTGGATTATCCTGAGAGAATAAAATAAAATGACAAGGTTTTAAGAGTCAAAGTTATCTTTAAAAGTAATCAAAAAACCAGACCACCATTGGCTAATACGTATATATACTGCTCAGCAAGTACAAACCTTTAGCAGCTCAACCAATTTTAGAATGTTCCTTGTAGCTGCTAATAATGGAACACAGGCACATTGAGGCGGATCAGTTGCTGGATTATCCTGGAAGGATTAGAAAAGTTAGGTTTCTTAAAAGGGATAATTTCAGAAACCTCCCCTGCGGTTTTATTCCGTCCACGCATCAACAAAATCTTCTTCGATATTCGCCCATGGTTAAAAAGCAAGCCGGCTTACTTTAATCGATTTGCGCAGCACACGAAACCCAGCACATGAATCGAATGACCTATTGAAAGCAAACCGGCTTATTTGGAATCTGTCCATGCATCGAAAAGTCTTCTTATATATCCGGCCACCATTTAAAAGTAAGCCGGCTTATTTTAATACATTTTATACTCTAAACCCAACACATGAAAGGGATTATTTAGAAACGGGTTTATCGTCTGTGGGAATGTAAATCCAACGCATGAACAGAATGACGCATTAAAAGCAAGTCGACTTCCTTACTCTAAGGCCGACACATGAAAGGGATTTTTTCGAAATGGATTTATCATCCGTAGGAATGTAAGGCCCACGTATTTTATACTCTAAAGCCAAATTGGATGACGCATTAAAAGCAAGTTGGCTTGCTTTTAATCCGTCCACAGTTAAAAGCAAGTTGGCTTATTTTAATCGATTTCATACACTAAGCGCTGCACACGAAACCCAGCACATGAACCGAATGATATATTGAAAGCAAGCCGGCTTATTTGGAATCCGTCCTCGCATCAGAAAGTCTTCTAAAATATCCGGCCACCGTTTAAAAGTAAGCTGACTTACTTTAATACATTTTATACTCTAAACCCAACGCATGAAAGGGATTATTTTGAAACGGGTTTATCGTCACAAACTGGATGACGCATTAAAAGTAAGCTGGCTTGCTTTTAATCCATCCACGTATCAACAAAAGCAAGCCGACTTACTTTAATCGATTTCATACACTAAGCGCAGCACATGAAACCCACTACATGAACCGAATGACGTATTGAAAGCAAGCTGGCTTATTTGGTATCCGTCCATGCGTCAAAAAGTTTTCTTATATATCCGGCCACTGTTTAGAAACAAGTCGGGTTACTTTGTACATTTCATACTCTAAGTCCAACCCGTGAAAGGGATTATTTGGAAATAGATTTATCGTCTGTGGGAATGTAGGCCCGACGTATTTCATACTCTAAACCCAACGCGTGAACGGAATGACGCATTAAAAGCAAGCTGGCTCCCTTACTCTAAGGCCAACACTTGAAAGGGATTATTTAGAAATGGGTTTATCGTCCGTGGGAATGTAAGGTCCACGCATTTCATACTCTAAGCCCAAACCGGATGACACATTAAAAGCAAGCTAACTTGCTTTTAATCCGTCCACGCATCAACAAAGTGTTTTTCGATATTCGCCCACGGTTAAAAGCAAGCCGGCTAAGTTTGATCCATTTCACCTAAGTGCAGCACATGAACCGAATGACATATTGAAAGCAAGCCGGCTTACTTTAATACATTTCATACTCTAAACCCAATGCATGAAAGGGATTATTTGGATACGGGTTTATCGTCCCGAGCTGGATGACGCATTAAAAGCAAGCTGGCTTGCTTTTAATCCGTCCACGCATCAACTAAATCTTTTTCGATATCCGCCCACTGATAAAAGCAATTCGGCTTACTTTAATCGATTTCATACAATTGAGAGCCCGCTTATGAAAGCAAGCACATGAACCGAATGACATACTGAAAGCAAGTCGGCTTATTTTGAATTCGTCCACGCATCAAAAAGTCTTTCTTATATATCCTGCCACCGTTTGAAAGCAAGCCGGCTTACTTTAACGATCATGGGTCTCTTTTGTGTCCATTTACCGGCTTATTTTGAATCCGTCTACGCATCAAAAAGTCTTCTTATATATCCAGCCACCGTTTGAAAGCAAGCCGACTTACTTTACGACTGTTCATGGAAGAATATGTCTATTTGCTCTCCACATAACATAACGATCCATTGGTATGAAACATCCAAGATCAAGAGTCTCTTTTGTGTCTCTTTCAATGCAACACAATTCACATTGAATTCTTCCCATAGCCTAAGATGCAATCCACAGTTTAGAGGTCAAGAAAACTACTACAGCCCACGGTTCATGAATTTGGTGCCTGACAAATTCTTCAAGCTAATTTGCCAAATTTAGCATACAAATGCAAGATCATGGGTCTCATAAGTTGGAAAATTGTTCAATTCAAACTAGTTTATATAATTATTAGTATGTTTGGAGTACATTCGTACAGTTTTTTTTGGGTGTAATTTTGAATTGTACTTGAATGTTGTTATATGAGTTAGCAAATTCCAATTTACACACAATTTGTAAGATTTTACACCAGAAGATGTGAGAATTAGATTAACTGGTTTGAATTGGACAACTTCCAACTTGTGAGGTCTATGATTCACAAATGAGTGAACGGAGTGACCACAATAGCCACTAATTCATCAGCAGTAAATTTTGGAACGAAATTATTCGTTTCATCAAAAAAAAAGAAAAAAAGAAAAAAGAAAAAAGAAAAAAGGGGTGACCAATTCACCTTAATAAACTTTGGCAATACAATGGTCACCAATTCATCTCCATCATGAGTGATTCATAAAACAAGGAAAAATGGGAGAAATTGGTAGCTTGATATGTTGTTTGCACCTCCAGACTTAGCAAGTCATCTATGGGGACATGGTTACTCTAATTATAGGACCTAACAACTGAAAGGCATCCAAAGAAGTTTGTTTTGGGGATCGTTTCTGTGGGATTATAAAAGCTGATTCTGCACTTTGTAGGCTATAAGATATTTCGAACCATACTTATTTGCTCACACTATTTAAGCTACAAAAAGTTGTTTCTGCAAGGACATCTTCAAGATGCATCCTGACATCAATTTCTGCCATTTTTTTCTTTTTGAGAAACTCTCCACAATATGCAGTTCTTTTAGGTAATTTTAGTAGGGAACACCTATGTTTGGTAGTTTCAAAGAGGCTAATGCAAATTTGTATTCATCTCAATGTTGCCTGACTTCTTGAATGCCTTGCTTTTTTGTGCCATAGAAAGGAAGGAACAAACAGTCAAGGAAAAGGATTTGAAAGTCAATTAAATGTCAGAGTCTGATCTGATTACCAAGTTCCAGCCACTTTCAGCTTAAATGTACAGTAAAAAACCCGGTGATGCAAGATTCTGATCTAGATTAATCACATAACAATGTGAAAAATTCATGTATATACAAAGCAAACAACTTCAGTGATGTATCAATCCTTCCTGTAGGTTATGCCAAATATAAAGGGGCGCGATTTCATCTCTGTGTCTCTTCTTGAATGGTGAAATTATTATCATTGTGTCTCTTCTTGAATGGTCTTGATGTTTTTTCCGCTTGACAAAATTTACAAATCTAGTCTTACTGAATCTTGAACTTTGGCAAATTTGACAACGATTTTCTTGATTTTTTTTTCCTTCTAAATCTCTAATAAAAGTACGAGGTTTTCGAAGCTTAATGAGCAATGCTTGCTAGATATATTTCACAGTACATGTGTAATAGGAAACGCTTAACGTCTCTCCCTCCCACAAAACTGATCATCATGAAAATGGCATGCCTACTAAAACAGGTGGCCACAATAATGGCATGGCAAAGGCTTAAGAAATTTACACGTATATGAACCACCTAATTTACGGAACCAGCCACTATATGTGCAATCTTTTTTCAAGACAAAAGTATTTGATTTGAACCACAGACTTCATATACTACATCTAATTGATCTACAATCCGGAGGATTCACCATTTTTAGAAATGGCAAGGTTGATTGCACTAGCTTTCTTTGCAATAGTGGGAGCCATTGTTTCAACTTCCGGGCCAGAAATTGCTGCTGCCCCATCTTACTCAGTTGTCAATACTAAGCTGGAGCCTTGCATGCCATAGGTGAAAGAGCAAGAAATGGCAAGGTTGATTGCACTAGCTTTCTTTGCAATAGTGGGAGCCATTGTTTCAACTTCCGGGCCAGAAATTGCTGCTGCCCCATCTTACTCAGTTGTCAATACTAAGCTGGAGCCTTGCATGCCATAGGTGAAAGAGCAAGGCAGTCAACCAAGCAGTGCTTGCTGCAATGGTGTGAAAGAGGTATCTGTTTCGGCAGAGACCAAAGCAGACCTTGCAGCCATCTGCAACTGCATCAAAAAAGCATTGCCCTCAAAGGAAAATGCTTCGCCTGCTCACATTTCTGGACTTCCCAAAGCTTGTGGAGTCAGCAGAAGCTTTCCTCCTGTTGATCCCAATTATGATTGCTCCAAGTAAGTCACCATCTCACTCCCTCTTCTTAGTATGTGATCTATGAGTGCGTATTTGTGCGACATTATACTGGACAAATGACAAGAACTTTGTTTCTGCATATGGATGCAGGATTTCTGATTGACTGCATGGATGATGGTCAAATCTGCCATACTCAAAGACCATTTCCGTGATGGTTTAGTAATTATAGCTAGTTGAATAAAGTTACCTTTCACTCAAAATGAATTAGTTATGAGTGTCAAGTACATATATATGGACAACCAATTACTGAATGTATCTGTTGCCTGGTTTATCGAAACTTTTATGGAAATATTTGGAGCAGCAAAAATTAGTGTGTCATGTACTCTTATTTCATTATGCCCAAAGATGGATGGATTTCAGTATGAGCAAAAATAATTATTTTAATCATGCCAAATTTTGGGAAAATAGTTAATGAAATTTGGGACTGGAAATTCAAAATGGACGCATGAAATAACTTAAGGAATCTGTTACTAAGAAAAGACAGAATTTCTCTTGACAGCTTGAAAAATAGAATCTTCATTAGATAATGGATAGACACAAGTCATTACTCAAAGTACTCTTTCCAATTGTGTATGATGCACTAGTTTCATATTCTCTTCTTATCTTTTCTTTATTCTCTGTTCTGTTTATCTTTATCTGAGGCAAATTTTAATTTGTTTGGAACTTGTATAATTGGCATTCAAGTTTTTACAGAAAAAGAAGACAGATGCAGGGAATTGATTGAGCTTAATTTTTTCGCCCCAAAACATCAACTTTTGATTAATATAATCATGCCTGTACAATGAAGGCAACAGCCTTGTAAAACCTTGTGGTTTTCTACTCTATCCACAGAGGAAGAAAATTCTTCCATTTAATGTCTTTCCTAAGCTGAGTTGCAAAATTTGCAATCTCATAGCTATTACTTTTTACTCCTTTGCTTACATATGAGAACTCACACCGCACCTGTAATCTACTAAGGGCGAGGATATCCTGTAGTACCGTGGCCACCTCAACATCATTTTAGTCTCTTTGTTGCAGCTTATCTATCAGAAACTTGCCATTAGACTCTTTAGTAATCTCCTGCCATCCCTCCTCTATTGCCTTGATCAAAGTCATTTTGATTGCTGTTGCATTCTCCACAGTTCTGCTTATTATTCTTGGGTCTATGAAGGCCCAAGCAACCTCTATCTTCCCTTCCCAGTCTTTGCCAATAGCTCCAATACCTGTTTTCCCTCTGGACGGATTGCTTACTGCTGCTGCATTGATTTTCATTGTGCCCCTAGCAGGTGGCTGCCAACGGGGAACACTTTCTGCCAAAGGTTTGCCTGATGTACTTGCTTTCATCACATCTCTATTTCTATCTTCATATTCAATCCATTCACAAAGGGCTTGCTCCACCACCTTCCTTGCATTTGGATTTTGGTTCTCATGCTGCTTCCTGTTTCTTGCTTTCCAAATCTTCCAGAGGATGTTGGTAGTAAGGCAAATATGTCTGCACCCCTCTGGTCTACTTAGAGCTCCCTTCAAGTTCTCCCACCAGTTCCAGAAATTGTAGCATTCTCCATCTAGACCATCCCAACAAATTGGAGCACATTTCCGTACCTCCTGAGCATTATGGCATTGAAATAACATATGTTCCACTGATTCAACCCCTTCCCCACAGCATTGACAATAGAGATCCCCCGTTTAGCTCTGAAGAGCCTGCTTTCTAGCCCAATAGTAAGGGAACCCTACTCGTTGAACTGATGCAGGCCCATTCAAAGTTCATGTAATGCTTAATCCTGATCCAGTTAAAAAATTCATTTTTTTTCCTTTGTAATTTCTCAGCTTATGATTGGAATCGAAAACAAGAGCTTGATGTACAAATGGTCCTGTTGAAGAGTCAGGAATGGCCATGTTCATTTACAGTTTCTGCATAAGGCTTCTTTTCTCAAATGGATCAGGAAATTAGCTTTGGGAGACACTTTTATCATTCTCAGATAGAGCAAAACTTGACGCATTTTGGGGAGGAAGGATGTGCAAGTTGATGTTCTGGTTGATTTCATTGTTGATGTTATCAGAGCTGCTGTATCTGTTGAAAGCATGTGCAAAAGAACCAGGAGAGTTGGGACTAGTTTTTGGCTTGGCAATTCGATGACAGATTATTACTCCCAGTTGAAGTGCTTCGACCTTTAGGTTTTCATGTAGCTCTGTTTTGTTTGATGATGAGCTTAAGAGTAGCTAACTAGCTATACCTTTTGCAGTCATACTGCAGGCAAAAAAAAATGCTATATAGTTTCACTACAAAATACTCTGCATATCCTTTTCATTTTCTGTACAGCAAATTTTCTTTCGTTTGCCTTTTTCACGTGATTGAGGATTTGAATTGGTTGGACAAAGGACATAGATTGGATTTCCTCATGATTGTAATGCAAATAGAAAACCTCCTTAGAAGTGCTCAAATGCAAAAAGAACTTGTCAGATCAGATTGTTAATTTCAAGAGCTTTGTAATGATCCGGTCTTTGCCTGATTACACTCTTCTCCTCTCTTTATAGATGATGATACAGCCAAAAAACCATATCTGATGCTAAGAAGAATGCTCATGAAACAAGTAACTAGTAAATATTCTTGAATACTATACAAAAGATCAGCATTTGATCACAATTTTCCAAAAAACCATTAAACTGGCTAATCAACATAGAACCTAAGTAAGTAAGATCTTGTTCAGGACAAAAAAATAAAACCGAATTTATACTGGTTGCTAACTTCAATCAATAGCCAAGTACAATCAAGTGCTCTCCTCTCCTACGAAACCAATGAGTTGAGCTTGCAGCCTCAATACCTCTGCTCGAACCTTATGTTGCTGAGCATTTAGCTTTCCAGCCTTGATACACATTAGTCTCAAGGCTTCCGGGTTCTTGCTCTGTCCCACGAATGGCTGATTTTCCTCCATCGCAGCCTCCAGCTCTAGCCTCAACTTGATGAGCCTGGCAGCATAATTCACACAAGTGCAATTGAGATTATGATCATCAACAAGCGATTATAATGAAATAATTTACTGACAAAAATGAATTCCAATCACTGAACCGCCAATTGCTAGTAGTTTTTTTTTTCCCCTTTTACTGTCTTATTTGGCAATTACTCATGAAGAAGAGTAAAACAATTGAATCTTCAAAACCGGGGCAAACTACAATAACAAAGGAGAAGAAAAGAAACATACTGATTCTTAGCCTTCTTCAGTCTTGAATAAGTGGCAAGCAGCATAGCGGTAACCCGAATTTCTTTTAGCGCATCACCAACTTCAAGAAGCTCTTCCCAAACTTCTTGCGCATCACCAACTTCAAGCAGACCTTCCTGAACTTCTTCGAAAGTTTCATCCATCTTTTGCTGTGTGACTTAGATAGAACTGTCTATATTCTTAATAAATCGCTAAATCTGCCGATGGCTAACTCTGCCTTGACCAGGAAAAATTCAGGATGTTTCACTTGATAGCAACACCTCGTCTCAGATAACTTTGCTTTCTTTACGCCTTATATTCTGAAGGATTCAAGCCATTGGTATTGGTCATATATATAGAGAAAGAAAAGTGCTGCTTGTTTCCTAAATTGAAATTGGAAAGTTTCCTAAACTTGAATTAGGCAAGTCGGTGATTTGATGCTGCATTCTTACTCCCTATTTTTGCTCTTGTTTCCTAAAATTTAGATAGGGAGAATGCTGCGCTGGTCCGTTGAGCAGCCAATATAATCCCACGTGTGGACTTAACTACTTAATACTTCATAAAATTACACTAACTTCCACTTTAGTTTTTTTATAAAAATCAGAGACCTCCCCTATTGATTTAAGAATAATATGAACTTCCACTTTTGGAAATACTGGCAATTGGGCTAACTTACGAAGTTGAGGATCAAAAGAGTAGAATGAGCCTCAAAAGATGAATGGAAAAGGAAGAACAAAAAAAATTATGTAAAGAAAAAAAAATTGTAAAACCCATTTTACATTGACAAACACACTATAGCTTTTGAAGAAAATTCATTATTATTAACCATCTTATGATACCAATAGTAATAGTGATTGTGGAATTCAAATCAAACGACTCCTAATTGTATGCATAGTTATAAAAGTTGGTCTCCCATGAATTTTTTAATTGTTAGATTAGGTGCTTATACTTTTAAAAGTAAAATCCAAAATTCCTTCTTCTAACTCAAGTTTGCAACTTATGTTATAAGTTGGGTTTTCGTAGAATTAAGGGGTTTGATAAATATATATAGTTGGAGACATCTCATTTTTTCAATACATTCTTATTGTAGGAATAGATATACTTGCATACCTCTTTATTTTGATAGATAAAAATAAAAAATTTAAAAAAATTGCAAGTATGTTAGGTCTTCAATTTTCATGAATAAAGAGAGAATTAAAACTCTTTTTTTTTTAATTTTCTTTTGTTTAATACAAAGAGCATGAATAAGAAAGGTAAATGGTGAAATTATAATGTCAACTCTATCCTAAATGCGAGGTGGATGAAAATTAATATGAGAGACTATGTTATTTTGAATTCAAGTGGGAGGTTCCTAATTTTTACAAAAACTAAAAAGGAGATTAGTGTAACTAACAGTTTCTCATCTTCTTCTTCTTTTTCAAAGAGTTTGGAAGATTTACCTTAAAATTTTTGGATTACTCTTTTCAACACGTCAGTTTAAGAATTTTTTAAACCCATTTCACTACATATAATCTCCAAGGAAATGAAATCAAGTGAAACGGGTGAAATGGTGGTGTAAGGTCAGGGATGCTCTAATACAACCTGCAAATATTTGTATGGACGCTACCCATAGTTCCACGCATTGATCTTGTGGCTGCCGAAGATCAAATCACGATGATTTTGGAGGATATCAACCACTGGTACCCTGATGTCGTTCGATGACAAACTAATAGAAACTAGATAGTCAATAATGGGATTAATGTCATTTTCCATCTTTCAAACCTATCCAGATTTATTTTTGAAAAATTATAGTTTTGGCTCCTAATGTTTGGGTCAAATAAATCCAGTCTCTAAGTTTTGTAATTTTAGACAAATTTAAGATAATCAATAAAAATAGAAGAGTGATTGACGGTCAATCTCAAATTGGTGTTAATCAACAACTTTGACTTTATACATTTAGTTCCTAATATTTTGATTTTTAATTATTATATATTCTTAAATTTTACATTGAGATCATAATAATTTCAGCATGAATTGGAATGCAAATTAGAATAAAATAGTATTAAATGGCTAGTAAAAATTCTAATTAAAAATTTTTTCCTTTTTATTTTTATTTCATTTATTCATGCTAATAATATATCATATATTTCATTTTTTTGCATAGTTAGTCTCAAATTTGGTCTAGGTATATCATTATTTCTTGTTATTAA
Source organism: Gardenia jasminoides (assembly GCA_013103745.1). Taxonomy (NCBI): domain Eukaryota; kingdom Viridiplantae; phylum Streptophyta; class Magnoliopsida; order Gentianales; family Rubiaceae; genus Gardenia; species Gardenia jasminoides. Next base: position 30,117,604 of record CM023099.1, on the reverse strand, counting down.
TTCAGTTTGAAATGAAGTTATCATTTCATACACATTATATGAACCATTAAATGATTATCAAAGTACACAAGTATTAAAATAAATATTTTAAAGCTACAATATTGGAGCATTTGTTCTTAGTTGCCAGAAAAGACAACAAAAAAAATAAAAAATATTGACTTAAGAATTTCTAAAATTACTTCACATTAATAGTTACCTTCACTAGTTTTATAAGTACAATGGCTAGCTACAAGAATTTGAAATCTACATGCATAACATGTGCAATAATTTTGTAGTAGTAACTATAATAACCTTAGATTATAAATTTTTTTTTTGTAATGTAAAGCCCCATTTGATAATCTAATTTAGTACTTAAACTTAATGGGTTTAGGTATTAATATGCTCAGATGCATTTGACAACTAAAAATAGAATATTTAAATTAATTAAGTGGCACTGAATTTTTTAGAAAAAACTTGTTTCCAAAAATAAGTGATAAGTTCACTACAAGAAATTTGGTCTTCAGTAACAATTGATTCTTGTCACAAAAATGTAAAAAGTCATCGCATGGTCGTCATTGATTGCCTATTGGTAAAAGTATTATGTCGTCAGTGAATATATCACTTTTTGTGACAACCATGTTCGTCAGTAAATGTTTAATGTTTAGTGACAACAAGCCTGCTTGTCAATAATGCGTGAACCAAAGTTGTCACTAAAACTCAACAATAACTCAACCACTGTTATCGATATGGTCCAATTACTGTCAACAAGGTTGTCACTAAACCCCTACAAACAGTGACAACATTTTATTGTCAGTAGATATTTTGATTCAGTGACAACAATTGTTGTCAATAAAGGAGCCTGTTTCACTGATAATAAGCTCTTGTCATTGGTAACAACACCTTGTCTGTTGTCACTATGCCGTTTGATTATTTTTCCGCTATAATAAATATCTAAAAATTGAACCACCAATAATGCTTAATGAATAACAAACACATTTACCCATTACAATAGAAAATGCCAAAATGTCCTAATAATCATTAAAATATCATAAATATGTCCAACAACACATTACAAAGAGTCTAACAAGTAGTATTAGAGTGACTTTGAATCAATAAATCAAGGGAGTAAAGGAGTAGTACAAAGTAAGTCCAAGTCCAAAACATTTCTATGCTATTCAAGCAAAAAATAGCACTATAACTAGTCTTTGAGTCAAAAGTAACTCCTGCTACTGATCTTCCAAAACTCTAAAGTGTGCAATATATTTGTAGTAGACGATTACAGTTATTAGTTGAGGACAAAACAAACTTGAGACAAGGAAAATCAATTAAGGAATCACCAGAAAATAAGGGATATCATTTGTTTAAATATTCATCTAGATAGTGACTATATAAAGAGCAGAATAACAGACAAAATAAGAGCAAAGATAGCTCACAAAACTGACTTAAGTATGACAAAAAGGGACCAAGTGTGTAGAATCAATTAAATGAAAGAGTGTCGAATTACATCAACATAGGACAAGGACCATAAAAACCCCAATTGACAGCTGCAACTAGGTTCACTAGAGGCATGCATACAACTCTAGTTAAGCAAAAACAATTTACTTATTAATGAATGCTAAGAGTTCAGTCCAACTCACACTTTTTTTTTTTCCTTTTTTCCTAGTCGTAGGATCAAAGATAAAATGGTCATAAACAGGAAAAGCAATCAAATAAGGATGTAAAGTCAAGGAACCAAACAAAACCAGTCTTACATATTCATAAATCATCCAAAAATAATAACCATATTGTTTCTATCAGATGTTTTTAAAATTTGGAAAAAACTTGCATTCAAATACAGATAGCATTTTATTTATATTAGCAGCAGCTATAATCTTCAAAGAGCTGGATTCATATACGAAATAAAGACAGCTATGAAAAGATTATTAAGGCACATTAATGTACCTGCTGAGATGTAAAACAACCTTCAAATTTCCTAAAAAAACAACAAAACTAAATTCTTAAAGCCAAATACGAGTTAATATTGTTATAAACCAAGGATAAATGTTCAACAACGTGTGCTATTTTTGAATTGCAACAGCTAATATATCTAAAATAGACCTATGTCTTAGTCACAATTCAAAGTCTCAAAAATGGCAAGAAAATATAAGAGCATCTCATTTACAAATATATCTCAATCTAGACAAGTATATACAATTGAAATTGCTTACCATTTCGTACGTGCAAATGTGCCTTCATTGCCTTGGTTGTTGGCTTGCAAATATGCTTTCAAAGATTTAAGGAGTTCTTGCATTTTACTCTGTTGGTTCTGCATTTCAGTTTGTTAGTTTACAAGCCTTTCCATAAGTTGTTGCTAGGATTGGACTGTTATTTCCAATTCAGCTGAGTGTTTTTCAGCTTGTTTGCTTTTTGTTTTTTTTTTTGAATTCTTCTATCTCTGCAAGTTTTTGTGTAACGACACCAGCTTTGGAGGGACCACGACCATGTAAATAGCTAGTCACACATCCAGTCACTTTAATGGTTGAGTTTAAAACTAATAAATTGTAACTCGATGGTTGAGTTTTAGTCTAAACTAATTAAACTCTAGAAATTCAAATAGACATGAACAACCTTTAGAGCTATAAACACACACCACTAGGCCAAAATTTCCAACCTTCTCTTCAACCCTTCCATTATATTGACCTCACTTTATACAATAAAATACAATGCTGCACCAGTTATATCTCTCAAAAGAAACTAAACTATAGAGAACTAGATCCTTCTCTCCTGTCAAACTCATACAATTAATTTGCAATTTCATGGATCACTGCATAAGAAGAACTTTTTAAAGGAAACTCTAGATTCATCTAGTTTAACATTCTCAGAGAAGCTAGAAATTTTCAAAGAAAGCTCCAACTCCTTTGTCTTGGAAGCTAATATTTATTGTTTGGTAACTGTGATAACCATTTCAGGCATATGAAATGTGTCCAGCCCCATAGAATGACTAAATTGAGTGATCAATTATAGTAAAATCCCAGAAGCATAAGGAGTAGGTGGATGTGGAATTTGGAAATGATCTTCTAAAGCTTTCAAGCGCACGTCATGCCTATCCAAGTGTTCCATTATAAGCTTCTCATTGTGATTAATCCTCTCTATAACTCGAGTCTCTATGCAACAAATAGCATTCATTATATTAGTCCAATGAGATCGAGTAGAAATAGGTAGAGGTGGAGGAGGAGGTAGAGTTGCAGAAGTGGAAGGTTGAGTCGTGGTATCTTCACCAGTATGGAAGTAGTAGTGGTGGTAACCGGGGCCGAGCCGAGGTTGAAGCCTCCCCCATTGCTTGTCCTTCTACAAATTTGGCCCCAAATACAATGGAAATCTTCAAGGATTTCAGAAGTGAAATATTCGCTTCATCCGCTGACTTGGTTTTTTACTTTGTTCTCATCTATTAGATTAATCTTTTTCCTCTCAAAGATTAATGAAAGAAGTTGGGAAATCCAAAACATGAATCATCAGACTTCATGTGAGTTGTGGTACGCATATAGCTTATGATTATACTCCGCAGTGGAAGATCGGTGAGATGAATATCCATTCCATTGATCATTTTATCCAAGAAATATAAATCGCTATTCCTTAACTCGCTCTTACCACTCTTCTTAGGTAAAACATTATGGGCGTAGAAATAAAAGAGCAAGTGATAGATCCTCAAAGGAATCTGCAAATACCATCTTTTTGGTCTCTCAAGATGTCTGATATTGTACTCCAAGTCGGTTAACTACTGCCGTTGGCTTCCAAGAGGGCATGAAATTCTATGGTGATCTTCACATCAATTCCCTTATTTCTACAGTTGATGAGTGTGGAAATGGTGTCTCGTTCAATCACCAATTTGGTTCCTCGTACCCCAGATTCGATTTGGTTTTCACTGTGGCTCTTCTTATTTACCACATTGGCATAGAATTTATGCACCAATTGTGGGTAATAGTGCTGAGGCAAAGGAAGTGTAGAAGTCCATCCAAACTTAGCAAATGCCTTGGTGATTTTTTAATGAGCATCAATTAGAGGTGCAAGATGTTTCTCAGTTATAATCTCCAGAAAAGATTATTTCATTTTACTTGAGTTAATTGAATTGCATCTTCTTTATTTATTTAATTAATGATTTTGTGTCTTAATGATACTATTAATTGTTGCATGTGGGGGTTATGATTGGTGTAAGTGAGATTTTGTGGGGTGTGTGAGGAAATTTTAGGAAGAGGAGGAAGTTTTATGCAAAAAGGTTTGGGAAAAACCTATAAGAATAGGACAAGTGGCATTGTCTCAACCAAGAGTTTGTTTTATATTAAACCAACCAAGCTTCCTTTTTGATCCATTTCATTTTCTTGTTTTGAGATGGAGAGAGAGGGGGGTCGAAATTCTTGAGAGAAAAGGGGGAAAAACTACCAAAAACCTAGCTAAATTCTTGCTTGAATTCGTGAGGAAAAAAGAGAAGGAAGATCATCTCACACCATCACGCTCTTGCTTAAGTTTGGAAGGAAGGGATCTTGGAGGAGTTTGTGACTTGATTTTCATCTTGGTTTGCTTGGAACAAGATAGGTAATCATGCTAAGACTACATCTTTTTCTTTTCTTATGCTACAAAAGTTGATGTATGAGTTTGATGACAAGATTAAATGGTGGATTTGTTCTATAGGTGCTTGAATCTTGAACATGCCAACTTAGGGTTTAGTTTCTATATGCAGTTCTAGTGCTTTCCTTGTTGAATTTCTTGGCTAAATGCTTCATAACATGGTAGAAATTAACCCTAGTGGATGAGTTGGTTGAGATTTGAGAGATTTGTTGGATTAATGTTTGAGAAATTTTAGGATAAATCTATTTTGAAGGGGCCGAACACGAGAGAATGTTTTTCAGCTTGGGTTTTGAAATTTCATGTTTATTTTAAGCTAAATCTTGTTTAGAATACTTTATAAGACTTTAAATTAAAATTTATGTTGGATTAGAACCAAAATCATGAAGTTTTAGTGGTAAAAGTTTCATATCTTCAAGTTGTAGCAAACCTGAAATTTTCACAAGTTTCACTGAACAGTTTTGGAAAAGCAGCCATAACTTGGTGTAGGAAAATCAAAATTTAGTTTCATTTATTGCATTTGAAACTAGACTTAGAGATCTTTTAACCGTGTGAAATTCAGATTCTGGTTCAATTTCTATAAATACCAGAAAATTTGCAAATTTGGGTGAAAAACCAAACCTGTTCTGTTTTCTGCTTTTGTGACAACAATGAATTGGAACCAAAATTCGACTAATCTATGACCTGAATTTCACAAAAATGTCTTCTAAAGATTATTAGTCCTTTGAGCATATTTTCTAATGGTGTAAGTTTTATAATTTTTGAACCTAAAAAACTCATGTTATGCTTTTTCAAAGGATGTCGCCAGTGCTGGAAAAGTGCTCCCCCAAAGTCGAGGATGAGGGACAGTTTTGCCCTTGTTTCCTTTGTTTCATGTAGATAATTTTGGTAGTATTGTTCTATATACATGATATTGTATTAACCCTAAAGTGGGTGATGAATTTGGATGAGAAATGATGAGTTTTAAGAGGTGAAAACCTCACATTTTCACTATTTTGTTGGCTGAAATTCCAACCCAAAAATGAAATTGTTTTGGGGGTTGTTTTGGGTAAAGATGTGGATGAAAATGAAACCCTCTTACGCCACTTTCTACTTGAAACAATGCTCTAAGATAAGCATGGATTTTTCACTTGAATTGAGCAAGAGATCATATGTTTTTGAAAGATTTTCGTGGGTACAAAAGCTGAAACTATTTGGGATACTTTTGGGACTTGATAAGTGTCTATTTTGCATGCTTGAAGTATGTTTAATTATTTAGTTTTTGTGTGTTTTAGTTATTTTATTGGCTAAATAACTAGGGTTTCTAGTGAAGTTTTGTATTTTATGGTTTAAATTGGAAAAAGTGCATTTCTATGGATTAAAGTAGTGAAAACTTCATGTTTTTGTAGGATTAATGGCTCAATCATCAAATGAAGTGAAATAAGAAGATATTTGCATGATTATTGATGATTTGAATTAATTTGAAGTAAAAATGAAGTGTAAAGAATGAAATGTATTTAACTTGCAAAAGAAGAAAAGATAATAGCTTTGACACATTTTGGTATTTCAGGTATATCTTAAGTTACAAGCATTGGATTGCAATGATTCTTCAACCATTTTGAAGCTAAGAGATATAAATACAATTCTTATGAACGCATCGAATTCCAATTATAAGGTTATCATTGTCAAAAAACTGAAATACAGAAGCAAAGTGTCGTGATCAGAAGCTGAAATAGGGGAACTGGATCTGCGAGGCAATCCGCTAGGTAATGCCTTACGGATCCACCTAGCAGATCCCTAATAATGACCTTTCAACTTGTAGTCGAATTCTAGGAATTTTCCAACTCACTTCCAGCTCAACCTTAAACGAATTTCAGCTGGAAATTGCATAAAGTATCTTGACAAGTTGGAGAAACAACTTGTGGCCAATCCAAATCACAACTTGCATCAACTTTACAATTCAAGATTCATTGAAACCATTTTTCTTGACTTTTGAATCTCAAAACTTTTCTTTTGTTCACATGGTGAAGATTTGGAAGCTTATGGATGATATCTTCTATAAATAGGGTGTGAGAGCCCAAAAATTCAAAATATTTATTGACTTGTTTCTTGTCTTGCAACAATATAAACCAGCCGTCCCTTGCCCCTTGTATTTTCCTTCATTTGCTGCATCTTTAAAAACCAGAGAGACAGCCTCATGAGGAAGAGAAAACAGAAAAACAAAGCCCTTGAAGTTCCTTGTTCTAGCTGTGAAAGAGAGGGAGGAAGAACTTCCTCTTGGTCGTGCCCTTCCTCCTTGTCTTGCAGCTGTGGGAAAGAGAGTAAGCTGGCTAGTGCTTGTGTAGGTGAAAAAGAAAGAGAGGCAGCTGAGAGTTGAAGGGAAAAGCTGGAGCAACTTTGCACCTTTCATGGAGTTGTTGCAGTCACTTGAGGAGAAGACTGCTGGCTGCTTCCTTGTCCAGTTTGCAGCTTGGTTTCTTGAAGGTTTCAGAGGTAACCTAGCTTGCACAACCCTTGAATCTTGTAGTATGGCTTGTGGTTGATGTTTAGAATGGGTTAGGATAGCTGAGGACAGATTTTGGATGGTTGGAATCACTTGGTAAATTCGTTTGATGAAGTAGGGTAAAATAGCACACCAACTGTTTGAATTTAAGCTCCAGATTTTTGTGTCCAGTTCCTCTGCGAATTTGACCATGTTAGAGTCCAAACCAGCTTTTTATCAAAACATAAACATTGTAGGGAATTTAGTTAAATATCTACTGATAAAAGTTCAGATCAAACGGAGCACTGTATCCTGAGAAATGTCCAAAATACCCCTGACTGCTCTGCTCCCCTGTTTTACCCGACAGTCACCAGTTTCAGTCAACTTGTCGGATTTTCTGGTATCAATTGGCAATGAACTAGAGTCTGATTTTTATACCATTGAAATCCCTATGAATCTAGTTTTAAACTCCGCTGACGGCACTCGATTTTGATATTTCTACATTGAGTTATGGATTTTCTCCCGAAACTGCTCCTGCTTTCCTGACGTAACCCGACAGTTTTCTTAAGTCTCTGTAATTGCCATTTTTGACTACGAAAATGCATGAAGTGAATTTCGATGGCTTCATAAAAATTGTAGAGCTATGTCTTAAATTCGAAACGGTGTAAAATTCAACTCAATCCGATAAGCGTAACTCCGGTTTTGATCAAAATACCGAGAGGCGTCAAAGCTTCCAAAGTTGATGTTTCTCTTTTGTACTCATTCCTTCATTTTGGTTTGGTTCAAATACTTTTTTTGGTTCAAGATAACATTTTTACTCCACATGACACCTGAACCATGCCCTAGTATGCTTGTGGTCGTTTCCCTTAATTTGAGCCAAGGTCTTGTGGATTTGGAACATTGATTTAGAGGTTAAAGTTGGACATGTTAATTGAGGTTTTTAAGCTAAAGTTTCTCGTTTCTTATGGATTGGAATTTGTGAAAGTCTTGTTATTTTACTTGATCCTAGGACTTGAATGTGCCATGAAGATTAAATGGTGAATGGTGATTTATGTGGACGAGTGTGAAACTTGGTGAGTGTTCCGACTTGTTTTAACTAAATGTTTACCGTTGGTTTAAGGAATTGTGAAATGTTTTAACTTCTATACTATTTTGGATTTATTATTGTTTACAAAAGAAATGTTATCATTAAAACGATTTCTAAAGGCATTGAACTGTTTTATCATTGATATCCTATATTGTGGTTTATTGTGGATTATGCAAGAAACAATTTAATTTCTTAAATTGCTACTATTGAGGTGATGGATCTAATTTGTTTCGTCTTGTTTTGAATTTGTTTAACTTATTTTCAAACTGGTTCCAATTAATCTTCAAATGAAATATTTGACTATTACTCTTTACAAATAATATGATTTTCTACTAAATTAAAAGTGTTTTAAGCTATTTACAAATGCTATGATTTACTACTGTTTTCAAATTAAATGATTTATTAAATGAGTATCAAATGATCCACTACAATTTATATATGAATTCTAAATTTCAAAGATGCTTTACCATTTACACGTAAAATGACTTGTGAGGGTTCTTTGAACTTTTTCCTACATATTTTAATCTTGTTTTCCAACTTATTTTCACATGTACTATTTTGCTACTACTCTTTATAAATGTAAATGTTTTCAATTAATTGTGAGTATTTTAAACCGTATTTCAAAATACTTATAAACCGATTCACTTGTTTATAAACTTATTTGTGATGTGCTTGTTTTACATATTGATTTATTAATGTGCACAAGTGAAATAATTACTATGAAATTAACTTCTATTTAACTTGCTATACATGTGAGTATTCCTTATATGTTATGTGAATTACATGCTTATGTGATTAATACTTGACGATACTTGATTTCATAAGTGTTAAATACTTGTTTTTAGGCGAGTGTGTGCTTTATCGCACTCGACCTAACTGTCTGTCTATAACTGCTCAACTGTTTACTTTTCCACTGTTAGTATATTACTTGCGCATGACTGTAGGCCATGTGTACTTTACCACATTGGCTGAACAAGGCCTTTCCCCCTTCGTTATCGGCCTATTCGAGCCAGAAGCGGACTCGGTCGGGTAGGTTGGTACTTAGGGCACTGTACGGTATACTCGAGTATTACCACTGGAGGGATAAGGTGATGGCCAGATGAAGTGAGGGGATTGTTTAGGAGTTATAAGGTGAAGTGGACTAGTGAAATAGCTCCAAGTGAGCACTGTATCCTTTTATAATTGATTTAATGTTTATTAAGCACTGTTCTCCTAGTTGAGACAATCCGAGTAAGTCTCCTCGTGAGCACTGATCTCCGAGTTGGAGCGGCCCGAGTATTGTTCTCTCCTAGTTGAAAAGTGTCCTGTGAGTGTGCTTGATTATTTGTCAAAGTGCTCGTGTGATGAATTAAATTATTTCGCGAATTGTTTTCGTCTTGCAAATTTTTAGTGAAAAGTACTTTCTCACGTGATTTCAAAGATTTGAATATTCCAATGTTTTCGTGCTCTGATAAAACAGTTAAATTCTAAAATACTTGTTTTCTAGGAACCTCACTGAGTTTTAGCTCACGCCAAAAATATTTATTTTCCCTCCACAGGAATCGAGGTGATCAGAAGCATGTGTAGTGGCCTTATTAGTAATTTTGGAGTATTTCTTGTACAATTGTAATTTTGGTTGAGTTGTAATTTATATTTTGGAGAACTTGGGTTGTATTTACTACTGGGACGTACTTGTGGATTTTAGCATTTTTGTACTTTTGGAGTTTTAGAATTGTAATTATTATTTATTGGAGTTTTAATTTGAAATTAATTGAGAACTGTAGTGAGTCCCGGCGAGAGTTGGGCAGGTGGTCCGCCGAACCCTTTGGTTCGCCTTAGGGAGAGGTGGGGCAGTCACATAGGGTCTTTGGTAGACAATTTTTAGGGCATCTAAGGGAAGGCTAGAAACACTACCAAAAATGTAGTCTTCACTAGTTTTTCTTAGTTTAGTATAGTTAGTAGTGTAGTTTTAGTTATAATACAAGTATGATCTTTCCTTTCTTTTTCATGTTTAGCTAAAGTTTATGCCATGAGTTATGGATGAACTTTCCGCATCTTGTTTGTGATGTTTACTTAGTTATTTGATGCTATTATTTTGAGTAAGTTATTTAGCACTTTGGCATTTATAATCATGATTAGCAGACCATTAATTGTGGCCATCTTAAGGTGTTAAGTTTACAATGAAAATTAGAATTTGATACTAGTTCATGAGGTTCTAACCCCAGGTAGTTCACTCACAAGTATAGAGTGGCACCTTTGTGGTTTTAGTGAATTATTTCATATAATTTCATTGAGCAATTGAGCTTATAGTTAATTCCACAACCACAAGTGTAGGTATGGTTTAGTTATGAGTATCGTTGATTCACTACGAAAGTATGTTTCACATGCATTAGGAGATTACGCCATGCTTAACCAAAGTAGTAATATTAATTCAACCGGTAGCTTCATTTGTAAGAGTAGTAAGGAATTCCATAGCTCTAGGAGCTTTTAATTGCTATTTTTACTTATTTTATTTCATGTTTGTCGTTTAGATTTACTTGCTTGTGATAGTCTAAATAATAGAGGAGTTCAAAAACCACCGGTACTTGACAATCTTTCCTGTGGGATCGACACCTAACATACCCTATACTCAATAAATGATCTGTATACTTGTAGTAAATAGGGTGTTTAGATTTATAATTAAAATTTGGTGTATGGTAGAATCTCGTCAGACTTCATAGTCGAGTCATGAAAATGAATTTTACCTCGTGGTTGTGGCTTGAAGTAGTAATCCTTATTGTACCCTCTTTACTTGTTCTTAGGACGTGAAAGCAAACTTGAAGGAGCACCAGATTTGGACAAATGAACTTTGCTTAAATGGTGAGTGTTCTAAGTACTTGTGAATGCTTGAATGACATGTTTTCTTACTTGAATGACTTGTGTAGACACCAAATTTTGACTATTTCATTTTGTTTTCCCATGTTTTTATCTGTTAATGTTTAGTTATTTATTTTTGAATTTTCTAACGCATTTTTCTCATTTTTGTAGGTTTTTCAAAAAAAAAGAAAAAAAAAGAAAAAAAAGAGAAAAGTCAAAAACGCGGACCAGTTACGCGGATTAGTCCGCGTAACCAGTCCGCGTAACTTGATCAGAAGCGAAAAAAAAATGACGCGCGGATTTTTCCAGAACTCGGATCATCCTTTTCCAGCTGTAATTTCTGATACTTGAACGATAAGAAACATATTTAAACATTCCCCAACTAGCCCCTAACCCCTAACAATTCATCTAACGTTCAAAATTAGCTCACCTCATCCCAAGAACATCAAAACCCTTAGTTCTAGGTTTGGTGGCTAAAAATAGCCTAGATTTGGGTTTAAGAGGGTGGAAAAGCTGAGAGAGAAAGTGGCAATTAGGAGAGCTTTTGAGAGTGAAAAAGCAGAGAAAAACGGCTGGGAATTGGAGAGGAAAAAGAAAAGAAAGGAGAAAAGGAAAAGCTAGGGTTCATACTTGAGAGGATCATTCTTGGAATTTCTGTCCTCTTCTCTTGTTTAAATTCAAAGCTTCCGATTCAGGTACATCCTTCTACTTTATTTACCGTTTTTTGATCGCAAAATTACTGGAAATTTAGACCTTTTGGTGGAACCAAGGTCTTGAATAGTTTTTTTTTTAGTTTGTGATATTTGATGATGATTATCAGTTGTTGTATGAGCATGTTGTGTTTATAAAGCCTTGGTAAGGCTAGTAGATTTGTTTTTACGTTTAAAATCAGACGTTTGGTGCTTCTGTGATGATACTGTTGTGATTCCTGAGAAATTTCTGGAAAAATGTTCTTCACGTTTTGAAGATGTGAAGAAACGCGGACTACTTGCGCGGATCACTTCGCGTAACGCTCCGCGTTTCCTCTTAAATGTTTGAAGTTGTGAAGAAACGCGGACCTCTTGCATGGACTACTTCGCGTAATGATCCGCGTTTCTGTTTGAATACTTGAAGATGTGAAGAAACGCTGGCTTGTTACGCAGGCCAGTCCGCGTAACAATCCTCGTTTCTAACCTGACAGTTCTTTTCCTTCCCCCTTGTTGTCCATTTGATGATGTCGATGCTTATGATTTGATCTTTGTGGGTTTAGCTTGTTTTGACATGATCTGAATGATGATGTTTGATGCTTTGAATGGATCCCCTTGCCTCTGAATATTTCGTTTGTGTTATTGTCTGAAAAACTGGAAGCAATCTTCCTGATGTTTTGAAGATGGGAAGAGACGCGGACGGTTACGCGGCTGAGTCCGCGTTTCTGGTCCGCGTTTCCTCTCTGAACTTTGATTTTTGCCTGTAACGCGGACTGTGTTGCGCGGCTCTATCCGCGTTTCTTCTCCGCGTAACCTCTCTGTTTCTGTATTCTGTTGATATTTCCTGCTCTTTTGTTCCAGAATCTTACTCTATTTCCTAGTATTATCTGTTTGCTTGCAGAATCTGTTTAGATACCCTTTCTTTGAATTTTTGATTCATTTTTCCTTTAAATTGGTACCTTGATCCCTTTTGTTGACATTGAGTCTTAGATAACCATTCCCATCATCTAAGGATTCAATTAAGGCCTCATATCAAGGGATGGTAACTTCTTTCTCCTATTATGTGCTCTTGTGTGTTTTTTGCTTGATCTTGTATGTTTTAAATTAAGTTTTTCCTTTGCTTTTTATTCATGCCTAGTCTTTATTTATGTCATTTAATTTTTGGGTAAATCATTTGGAGGCCTTGGATGCCAAGTTGTAATAGATAGGTTTAATTTGGTAAAAAGTGTATTTATTTTAGAAAATGTAATAGTTAGATTATTATTCCGAATTTTTCCCTTTAGAATGTATTTAGGTTCTCCCAATGTAATAATTAGGTTTTTATATGCTTATTTTGCATGCTTGCATGATTATGTGTTTACTTGCTTTCCTAGGGCCTTGCATCTAGACATTATGCCTATGTGTTACGTGTTTATGTGTTTTATGTGTTTATTTGCTTTATTTTCATGGCTACATGTTGATTGTGTAAATATATTGACGTCACCACACTAGTCCAACGCTAGTTGTGGCCTTCCCCTTCGATTTCTCACTAATTCAATGTTAGTGAGAACCTTTTGACGAGGGTTAGTCCAATACTAGACCCTTAAACGCCGTTCATGCATTAGATACAAATTTCACACACTTTCCACTTTTAGAGTTTCTTTCCTATTTTGCATGTCACTATTCTCCCATCCCATATGCGAAACATCTCATATTAGTTTTCTTTTTATTAGATTAGTGCATTTAAGGCATTACCCTTTGAATTAGGGAAAAGAGCGAGTATGGTTTCTTAGCCTTAGCACGCTTTTATTTCCTTCTATGAAAAGGAAGATTTAAAGTCACGAACTTATTCCCCCGCAACCGTTATATTGCATTATCCCTCTTTAGGACATACATGTGCATTGGTTCTATAAAAATCATTCTTTTAAAAGTCAAGTTTCTTCTTCATGTTTTAGCAATTCAAAATCAAAAAAACCATTTTTCTTAAAAATTGCATCTTTTGAAAAATTCAAGTTTCTCTTTGCACTTAAAATTGATCTTTTCAAAAATCCAATTTCATTTTCCCTTGAGATTTTATAAAAATTGCACTTCTTTTGAAAACCCTATTTTCCTGTTTGTTCGAGTCTCATCATTTGCATTCTTCGTGACCTCCTCGAGGGATCAAACTTGGATGACACAACTAATGTGGTCAATTCCAATCACACCTCAAGGAGACATTTTGCCCCTCTCGATCCAACATTAGGTCTAGGTTTTGCATCCATATAGATGACATCCAAATGTGATAAATTTTAAAGTTAGAATTAGGAAATTTTTAACTAAATCTTGCAACTAGCTTTGGCTAGGTTAGAAGGGTGCCTTAGAAACGAGTAACATCGAATCTTTGCCTTCCCTTCTTTCAACCGTGACCCCCGAACCTTTTTCTCTAGTTTTTCAAAGACCTGGAGTCGTCTAAAAAAGGGTTTTCTTAGTTTGTTTTCATTAATTAAAATTTTTGGGTGACTTGGTACACCTAAACTCCATACCAAGTGGCGACTCCAAACTTTTCTAAAACCCTTTTTTAGACTTTGTTTTTTGGGTCCAAACCGTCGCATTTTCTTTAGTCCCATGACCCCTTTCCCTTTCTTTTTTCAAAAAATCAAATCTTTCCCTTTTCTACCAACAACATTTGAAAAAAATGGGGCGCGACAACTTGTTCTCTTGATTGACAACCTGACACTTGAGTGTTTGTTAATTGGGTGAGTATGTACTTTATCATACTTGACCTTTTTAGTCATTCAGGCTTGGGTCCAATCCCGCTGAAGAGTATTTTTAGTCATTCAGGCTTGGGTCCAATCCCACTGAATAGTATTTTAAGTCATTCAGGCTTGGGTCCAATCCCACTGAAGAGTATGTTTAGTCATTCAGGCTCGGGTCCAATCCCACTGAAGAGTATATTTTAGTCATTCAAGTTTGGGTCCAATCCCACTGAATCGTATGTTTAGTCATTCAGGCTTGGGTCCAATCCCACTGAATCGTATGTTTAGTCATTCAGGCTCGGGTCCAATCCCACTGAAGAGTATATTTTAGTCATTCAGGCTTGGGTCCAATCCCACTGAATAGTATTTTTAGTCATTCAGGCTTGGATCCAATCCCACTGAAGAGTATGTTTAGTCATTCAGACTCGGGTCCAATCCCACTGAAGAGTATATTTTAGTCATTCAGGCTTGGGTCCAATCCCACTGAATAGTATGTTTAGTCATTCAGGCTTGGGTCCAATCCCACTGAATAGCGTATTTGCATTTTTCCATCTAGTCATTCAGGATTGGGTCCAATCCCACTGAATAGTCTAAATTTGAAAATTCAATTTAATTTTACGTTGGTTCTTGTCTCGACCTCCGCACCTTCTATCCCTGCTTCAATTTAAATTTCGTTTGCCTTTCTCGCTGCACCCTATCCCTTCTTCAAATTTAAATTTCATTTGGCTCTGTCACCCTATCCCTTCAAATTTAAATTTCTGGTGAGTCTCACCCCTTCTACCTCTTCTTCAATTTACGTTGGTGAGTCTCTCCCTTCTTCAATTTAAATTTACGTTGGTGAGTCTCGACCTCACGGACCTCTATCCCCTTCAAATTTAAATTTACGTTGAGTCTCAACCTCCATCCCCATTCTTCAATTTAAATTCCTGTTGGTGAGTCTCAGCCTCCGCCGGGCACCCTTCTATCTCCTGTTCTTCAAATTTAAATTCCTGTTGGTGAGTCTCAGCCTCCGCCGGGCACCCTTCTATCTCCGGTTCTTCAAATTTAAATTCCTGTTGGTGAGTTTCAGCCTCCGCCGGGCACCCTTCTATCTCCTGTTCTTGATATTTAAATTTCTGTTGGTGAGTCTCAGCCTCCGCCGGGCACCCTTCTATCTCCCGTTCTTGATATTTAAATTTCTGTTGGTGAGTTTCAGCCTCCGCCGGGCACCCTTCTATCTCCCATTCTCGAATTTTACAAGATTCAGTATTCATTTTATTATAGTTCATTTGCATTGGAACTACGTTTGACCTGATTCTCATGTCGAGATACGTAGGCAACTCCACACGAGTTCGGTCACATTATGCTTTTTCTTAGTTTGAAAATTTGGCAATCTAACATTCCTGTTGTTTCCAATGGTTCAGATACAACCAGCAAAACCAGGTAAGTATTTGGTGTCTACGTCTTTGTCTAGAGTTTCTTCAAACACGCAAAAGAGGGCAAGCAGTAGACACCAAATTTTGACTATTTCATTTTGTTTTCCTATGTTTTATCTCTAATGTTTAGTTATTTATTTTGAATTTTCTAGCACGATTTTCTCATTTTGTAGGTTTTCAAAAAAAAAAGAGAAAAGTCAAAATGACCGCTGGATTAGTCAATAACTTGATCGCGAAAAAAAAAATGACGCGGATTTTCGAACTCGGATCATCCTTTCCAGCTGTAATTTCCGATACTTGAGCGATAAGAAACCTATTTAAACATTCCCACTAGCCCCTAACCCTAACAATTCATCTAACGCTTCAAAATTAGCTCACCTCATCCCAAGAACATCAAAACCCTTAGTTCTAGGTTTGGTGGCTATAAATAGCCTAGATTAGGGTTTAACAAAGAGGGTGGAAAGTGAGAGAGAAAGTGGCAATTAGAGAGCTTTTGAGAGTGAAAAGAAAAGAATTGGAGAGGAAAAAGAAAAGAAAGGAGAAAAGGAAAAGCTAGGGTTCATACTTGAGAGGATCATTCTTGGAATTTCTGTCCTCTTCTCTTGTTTAAATTCAAAGCTTCCGATTCAGGTAACATCCTTCTACTTTATTTACCGTTTTTTGATCGCAAAATTACTGGAAATTTAGACCTTTTGGTGGAACCAAGGTCTTGAATAGTTTTTTCTTTTAGTTTGTGATATTTGATGATGATTATCAGTTGTTATATGAGCATGTTGTGTTTATAAAGCCTTCGTAAGGCTAGTAGATTTGGTTTTACGTTTAAAATCGGCTTTGATGCTTACGTGATGATCTTGTGATTCCTGAGAAATTTCTAGAAAAATGTTCTTCACGTTTTGAAGATGTGAAGAAATGCGGACTACTTGCGCGGATCACTTCGCGTAACGCTCCGCGTTTCCTCTTAAATGTTTGAAGTTGTGAAGAAACGTGGACCTCTTGCGTGGACTACTTCGCGTAATGATCCGCGTTTCTGTTTGATTACTCGAAGATGTGAAGAAACGCTGGCTTGTTACGCAGGCCAGTCCGCGTAACAATCCTCGTTTCTAACCTGACAGTTCTTTTCCTTCCCCCTTGTTGTCCATTTGATGATGTCGATGCTTATGATTTGATCTTTCTGGGTTTAGCTTGTTTTGACATGATCTGAATGATGATGTTTGATGCTTTGAATGGATCCCCTTGCCTCTGAATATTTCGTTTGTGTTATTGTCTGAAAAACTGGAAGCAATCTTCCTGATGTTTTGAAGATGGAAGAGACGCGATTCTGGCGGTGAGTCCAGCGTTGTCCGCGTTTCCTCTCTGAACTTTGATTTTTGCAACGCTGGTTGCTTGTCTGCCGTTTCTCCTCCGCATAACCTCTCTGTTTCTGTATTCTGTTGATATTTCCTGCTCTTTTGTTCCAGAATCTTACTCTATTTCCTAGTATTATCTGTTTGCTTGCAGAATCTGTTTAGATACCCTTTCTTTGAATTTTTGATTCATTTTTCCTTTAAATTGGTACCTTGATCCCTTTTGTTGACATTGAGTCTTAGATAACCACTCCCATCATCTAAGGATTCAATTAAGGCCTCATATCAAGGGATGGTAACTTCTTTCTCCTATTATGTGCTCTTGTGTGTTTTTTGCTTGATCTTGTATGTTTTAAATTAAGTTTTTCCTTTGCTTTTTATTCATGCCTAGTCTTTATTTATGTCATTTAATTTTTGGGTAAATCATTTGGAGGCCTTGGATGCCAAGTTGTAATAGATAGGTTTAATTTGGTAAAAAGTGTATTTATTTTAGAAAATGTAATAGTTAGATTATTATTCCAAATTTTTCCCTTTAGAATGTATTTAGGTTCTCCCAATGTAATAATTAGGTTTTTATATGCTTATTTTGCATGCTTGCATGATTATGTGTTTACTTGCTTTCCTAGGGTCTTGCATCTAGACATTATGCCTATGTGTTACGTGTTTATGTGTTTTATGTGTTTATTTGCTTTATTTTCATGTCTACATGTTGATTGTAAAATATATTGACGTCACCACACTAGTCCAACGCTAGTTGTGGCCTTCCCCTTCGATTTCTCACTAATCCAATGTTAGTGAGAACCTTTTGACGAGGGTTAGTCCAATGCTAGACCCTTAAACGCCGTTCATGCATTAGATACAAATTTCACACACTTTCCACTTTTAGAGTTTCTTTCCTATTTTGCATGTCACTATTCTCCCATTCCATATGCGAAACATCTCATATTAGTTTTCTTTTTATTAGATTAGTGCATTTAAGGCATTACCCTTTGAATTAGGGAAAAGAGCGAGTATGGTTTCTTAGCCTTAGCACGCTTCTATTTCCTTCTATGAAAAGGAAGATTTAAAGTCACGAACTTAGTCCCCCGCACCCGTTATATTGCATTATCCCTCTTTAGGACATACATGTGCATTGGTTCTATAAAAATCATTCTTTTAAAAGTCAAGTTTCTTCTTCATGTTTTAGCAATTCAAAATCAAAAAACCATTTTTCTTAAAAATTGCATCTTTTGAAAAATTCAAGTTCCTCTTTGCACTTAAAATTGATCTTTTCAAAAATCCAATTTCATTTTCCCTTGAGATTTTATAAAAATTGCACTTCTTTTGAAAACCCTATTTTCCTGTTTGTTCGAGTCTCATCATTTGCATTCTTCGTGACCTCCTCGAGGGATCAAACTTGGATGACACAACTAATGTGGTCAATTCCAATCACACCTCAAGGAGACATTTTGCCCCTCTCGATCCAACATTAGGTCTAGGTTTTGCATCCATATAGATGACATCCAAATGTGATAAATTTTAAAGTTAGAATTAGGAAATTTTTAACTAAATCTTGCAACTAGCTTTGGTTAGGTTAGAAGGGTGCCTTAAAAACGAGTAACATCGAATCTTTGCCTTCCCTTCTTTCAACCGTGACCCCCGAACCTTTTTCTCTAGTTTTTCAAAGACCTGGAGTCGTCTAAAAAAGGGTTTTCTTAGTTTATTTTCATTAATTAAAATTTTTGGGTGACTTGGTACACCTAAACTCCATACCAAGTGGCGACTCCAAACTTTTCTAAAAACCCTTTTAGACTTTGTTTTTGGGTCCAAACCGTCGCATTTTCTTTAGTCCCATGACCCCATTCCCTTTCTTTTTTCAAAAAATCAAATCTTTCCCTTTTCTACCAACAACATTTGAAAAAAATGGGGCGCGACAACTTGTTCTCTTGATTGACAACCTGACACTTGAGTGTTTGTTAATTGGGTGAGTATGTACTTTATCATACTTGACCTTTTTTGACTAGATTACTGTTATTTTATTTCAAGTGAAATGACCTACCTGTGAAATGATTTATTTGTACTTGACTTGATAGTCGTTTGGGTTGTTGTTCCATCGACTCCCTTGTGTGCTTGGGGACCAAAACCTTTTGGTTAGTTGCTCGAATTGAGTCGCAAAGGGCTTGGTCGAGGAGATCAATGAACCATGGGTTTTGAACTCATGAATTTGAACTCGAATTGGTATATTTGAGTATTATCACCTTTTGAATTTTGGCGTTCTAGTCTGGTAAGGTCGGATGAATGGTGATCAGGATTGACGTTAAGTGGTGATCTAGGAATCATGTTTCTTAAATTTCAAACGTTGACGGAGAGTCAGTAGATTCGAATGTGATCAAGCTACTGCGGAACTAGCTTTTGGAAGCTACCTGTATCCTTTGATCCTGATGTGTTTATCTATTGCCATAATTACCTGATAAATGAACACTGATCTTCTAGTTGAGAGGCTTGAGTAATGTTCTCCTTGTGAGCACTAATCTCCAAGTTGAGAGACTCGAGTAACGTTCTCTTGGTGTTCACATGTCTTTTTGGATATTTTAAAACTTTTGAACAATTCTTTATTTAATGCTCCTTGGATGATTAATTATACTTCTTGAATGAATGCTTGTTTTGGAAACCTCACTGGGCGTAAACTCATGCCGCGTATTTGTTTTCCTTAACAAGATTCGAGGCTAAGAGGGCTCAACGATAGCGTTAGGTCATTTTGGGAGTTTAAGTTGTTTGTTTGGTATAAATGCCTGTAACCCCTTTACTTTTGGGAATATGTGAATGTACTTAAGTTGAACTCCAAATGCTTGATCGTTTGTACGCGAGTTTATGTAATTATTTGTCGAGATATGTAAATGTAATAGTGAAGTACATTCAAGATTATGTTGTTTTGGGTGGACTTTTAAATATTTTCTTGTAAAGGATTTGTGGATTGTAGTAAGTTCCGGCGAGAGTTGGGCAGACGGCCTGCTGAGACCTTAGGGTATGCCCTATGGAGATACCAGATCTGTTGAATCGTTCGAAACAATGCGGCCTAAAAATCCGGTGTGTGCAGTGTTCGAAGAAGATGAGGAAAAGTGAGAATATTTGTGGTTTCTTTATACCTTATTTGAACAATAGTCGGACCACAATCCATAGCCGGATTATGACGGGATTGCGAGACACAGTTGCTCAACACAATACAGCCTTATAATTCGATCTATCCCATCTAAATGCGTCCAGCTATTCTTTGAAAATTTTCCCTCCTTCCAATCCTTCAGCTGACTACTGTAAAATAAAGACGAAGTTTTAATATCAAAACTTCAATGCTCCAACTCCGTGGCCGGGTTCACTATCTAGTCGGCCGAATTTTTTGGCCGGATTCTATCCAGAGAGTTGTTTACATTCCACCTTGAATCCATGGCACAAATCACATCTTTCCCATGGCTGGATTTTGATCCGGTCGAATCACGCCCCAAGCCATGGGCCAGTTCTCTACTGAATATTCAATGCATGGCAGAAATCTGGTCCATAACCTTCACAATCCATGGCTGATTTTAGTCGGTTCGAAATCACACCATAATCAATGGGCGGTTTTTTGCAAACTTTCAATATAGCTATCATTAAGTCCTTAAATTTACTTATACTAAGCTTAAATTTACTCTTAAGTACTTAGGTCTTCCATGAAATATGGTAAACACATAATTAAATCCTCCAAGCACACATGCGGAATTATTAGCATTTTGGGTTATCACAACTTTCACCAAGGTTTTGCTCCTCCAATTGAGTAATCTCACAATCCCCACTAGTTGGTCCATATAAACAACACTTTGGAACTCAAATTTTAATGTGTAATTAGGAGATAAATTTGTATTTCATACTAATGTAATAATAATAAAAAATACCGTTATTTTTTTATCAAATAATATAAGAAAATAAAAAATTTGAATTTTGAAGCAATTATAAATAGATAATTAAGTATACCCATACCTATTTATTAAATAAGTATAAATGTATATTACCTAATTATCGCTTATTTAAACCCGCGTAAATCACTTATTTTGACACCTCCATAAGGGTCCCGTCAACTTCCAATGTGTACCCGCACGTGAGTACTCAAACCACCATCCATACTGCCTGACATAAAGGTCCCGTTAATTTTCATTGGGTTTTCTGTTTTTCTTATGTGTCTTCTCTCCAACCACAAATATAAGAGGAAGATCGATTTTATCATTTATGAGGGGAAAATGATGAATTGGCTTTGGAAAACTTAAACGCTGACATTCAAACAAGAAAGGCTTTGACTATCTTTCTAGAGAGAGTGTGTGTACCTTAGGACATGGCGTACATCACAATCCATACCTTAATCCATGGATGGATTTTAAACGTCCAAAGTTTTAAGTCTTAATAAGGTTAAATTTCATTTCAACTCACATACCATTCCAACATCAAGAATGAATCAATGGAGAAAAGTGTGCACTATTCAAAGGTTGAAGAAAATGAAGCAGAAGAAAAGTGATAATACGTTCGTGGATTCTTTATTTGAACAGCAGGCCGGCAACAATCCTTGACCGGATCTGTTGAATCGTTCGAAACAATGTGGCCTAAAAATCCGGTCTAGATCCTATAGATGCGTCCATGGATTTGTGGTTGATTAATAATTCAAGAATGTTAGCAAATACTAAAAACTTTAGACCCCGTGACAATTGTCTATTGAAAATTTGGTAGCAGTAATTAATACAAAGTAAGTACACACCTTTTGCACTTCAACCAAATTTAGGACTTTCCTAGGGTCTACTAATTGTTAAAATAGGGGCTATAAAGTGGTTCAGTTGCTGGATTATCCTGAGAGAATAAAATAAAATGACAAGGTTTTAAGAGTCAAAGTTATCTTTAAAAGTAATCAAAAAACCAGACCACCATTGGCTATCACGTTATATATCTTTCGCAAGTACAAACCTTTAGCAGCTCAACCAATTTTAGAATGTTCCTTGTAGGCTGCTAATAATGGAACACAGGCACATTGAGGCGGATCAGTTGCTGGATTATCCTGGAAGGATTAGAAAAGTTAGGTTTCTTAAAAGGGATAATTTCAGAAACCTCCCCTGCGGTTTTATTCCGTCCACGCATCAACAAAATCTTCTTCGATATTCGCCCATGGTTAAAAAGCAAGCCGGCTTACTTTAATCGATTTGCGCAGCACACGAAACCCAGCACATGAATCGAATGACCTATTGAAAGCAAACCGGCTTATTTGGAATCTGTCCATGCATCGAAAAGTCTTCTTATATATCCGGCCACCATTTAAAAGTAAGCCGGCTTATTTTAATACATTTTATACTCTAAACCCAACACATGAAAGGGATTATTTAGAAACGGGTTTATCGTCGTGGGAATGTAAATCCAGCGATGAATGCAGAATGGCGATAAAAGCAAGTCGACTTCCTTACTCTAAGGTCCGACACATGAAAGGGATTTTTTGAAATGGATTTATCATCCGTAGGAATGTAAGGCCCACGTATTTTATACTCTAAAGCCAAATTGGATGACGCATTAAAAGCAAGTTGGCTTGCTTTTAATCCGATCCACGGTTAAAAGCAAGGCGGCTTATTTTAATCGATTTATACAAGCTAAGCGCACACCCAAACCCAGCACATGAACCGAATGATATATTGAAAGCAAGACGGCTTATTTGGAATCCGTCCTCGCATCAGAAAGTCTTCTAAAATATCCGGCCACCGTTTAAAAAGCAAGTGACTTACTTTAATACATTTTATACTCTAAACCCAGCGCATGAAAGGGATTATTTTGAAGCGGGTTTATCGTCTGGCGGATGGCATTAAAAGTAGCTAGCTTGCTTTTAATCCATCCACGTATCAACAAAACAAGACTTACTTTAATCGATTTCATACACTAAGACACTTATGAAACCCACTACCCATGAACGAATGACGTATTGAAAGCAAGCTGGCTTATTTGGTATCCGATCCATGCGTCAAAAGTTTTCTTATATATCCGCCAGAGCCCTTTGTTTAGAAACAAGTCGGTTACTTTGTACATTTCTCTAAGTCCAACCGGTGAGAAGGGATTATTTGGAAATAGATTTATCGAAACTGTGGGATGTAGATTAGCGTATTTCATACTCTAAAGCATTGACGGAATGGCGCATTAAAGCAATGGCTCCCTTACTCTAAGGCCAACACTTGAAAGGGATTATTTAGAAATGGGTTTATCGTCAGGTGGGAATGTAAGGTTCCCTTTTGCCCATTTCACTCTCTAAGCCCTTGAAACGGGATGATGACACATTAAAAAGCAAGCTAACTTGCTTTGTCAATCCGCCCATCAACAAAGTGTTTTTCGATATTATTATTACAGGTTAAAAGCAAAAGTTTGATCCATTTCACCTAAGTGCAGCACATGAACAATGACATATTGGCGAAACGAAGCCGCTTACTTTGGCATTTCATACTCCCAACCCAATGCATGAAAGGGATTATTTGGATATCGGTTTTATCAGATCATTTCGGATGAGTTAAAAGAAGCCTGGCTTGCGTTTTAATCCGTCAACATAGCATCAACTAAATCTTTTCGAGCATCCGCCTAATCGATAAGTAATTGCTTACTTAATCTATCACATAATTATATTCGCCATGAAAGCAAGCATGAACAGGGCGACGTTAAGCAAATTGACTTGTTTTGAGATTAGATACACGCATCAAATCTTTCTTGCCATATCACCGCGCGCCACACCGTTTATGACAAACTGACTTACTTTGCGATCATGCCAGATTATAGCATTGTCCATTTACCCGTATTTTGAATCAATTAGCATCGAAAGGTAACTGCCAATATATCAGCCACCTGCGTTTGAAACAAGCCATTTTTTACTTTAGGAGCTGATTGTGGAAGACAATATCTTATTTGCTCTCACCTGCCATATACTTGATCATTGGTATATTAAACATCAGATCAAGAGTCTCTTTTTTGTTATTACTGCTGTTAACTGGTGTCCGTTAATTCTTCCCCATACAAGGTGCAATCCGTTTAGAGGGTCAAGAAAACTGCCGGTTCCTTGAATTTGGTGCGTGAGCTAAATGTACTTAATTTAGCAGCCTGATGCAAGATCATGTAGGTCTAATTTGGAAAATTGTTCAATTCAAACTGGTTTTATATAATTATTAAGTATGTTTGGTCACATTCGATACCGGTTTTGGGTGTAATTTTAGGTGGCTTACTTGAATGCATTGGATATAGGTTAGCAAATTCAATTTTATTTGTAGATTCAACGCAGAAGATGCTGAAATTCAGATTAACTGGTTTGAATTGGACGCTTTAAGTCATTCTGAAATGAGTGGCGGA
Organism: Gardenia jasminoides; assembly: GCA_013103745.1. NCBI lineage: Eukaryota > Viridiplantae > Streptophyta > Magnoliopsida > Gentianales > Rubiaceae > Gardenia > Gardenia jasminoides. The sequence goes on along the minus strand of CM023099.1, from coordinate 30,093,126 downwards.
GTGACCACAATATACTAATTGTCAGCAGTAAATTTGCGGGCAAGAATTATTGTTTTCATCAAAGAAAGAAAAGAAAAAAAAAAGAAAAAAGGGTGACCAATTCACTTAATAAACCTGCCAATACAATGGTCACCAATTCATCTCATCATAGAGGTGATTCATAAAAACAAGGAAAAATGGGGGAGAAATTGGTAGCTTGATATATTTGTTTGCACCTCGGACAAGTCATCTAGCAGGGACATGGATTTACTCTAATTATAGGTTGTTTCTTGAGAATCAAAGAAGTTTGTTTTGGGGATACGTTTGGGATTATAAGAAACTGATTCTCTGCACTTTGTGGCTATAAGATATTTGAACCATACTTGCTCTGCTAATTTAAGCTACAAAAGGGGTGTTTCTGGGACATCACTAAAGATGCATCCTGACATCAATTTCTGCCATTTTCTTTTTGAAAACTCTCCACAATATGCAGTTCTTTTAGGTATTTTTGAGCTGGGGAACACCTATGACATTGGTTTCACAGAGGCTAATGCAAATTTAATATTCATCTCAATGTTGCCTACTGACTGCTTGAATACCTTGCTTTTTTGTGCCATAGGAAGGAACAAATGAACATGGAAAAGGTTGAGAGAGTCAATTAAATGTCAAGTCTGATCTGATTACAAGTTCAAACCACTTTCAGCTTAAGTATTTTTGAGTAAAAACCCGGTGATGCAAGATTCTGAGTCTAGATTAATCACATAACAATGTGCATCATGTATATACAAAACAAACAACAGTGATGTATCAATCTTCTTCCTGCTTAGGTTATACAAATATAAAGGGCGCGATTTCTCTCTGTGTCTCTTCTTGATAGTTGAGAAATTGTTACATCATTGTATTCTTCTTCTTGAATGGATGCTTGATGTTTTTTTCCGCTTGACAAAATTTACAAATCTAGTCATATGAATCTTGAACTTTGTAGAACACATTAACTGATTTTTCTTTGATTTTTTTTTCCTTCTAAATCTCTAATAAAAGTGGGGTTTTCGAGCAATGAGCAATGCTTACTAGATATATTTCACAGTACGTGTGTAATAGGAAGCAGCAACGTCTCTCCCTCCCACAAAACTGATCTGTATCCATGAAAATGGCATACCTACTAAAACAGGTGGCCACAATGGCATGTAAGGAGCTTAAGAAATTTGCACACGTAAGAACCACCTAATTTACGGAGACCAGCCACTATGTGCATCTTTTCAGAACGAGAGGTATTTGAAGACTTCATATACTACATCTAATTGATCTACAATCAGATTCACCATTTAAAATGGCAGAGTTGGTCCATAAAGCTTTCTTTACGCAATAGGTGGGGCCATTGTTTTTCAACTTCGGGCCAAGTTGCTGCTACCCCATCTTACTCGGTTAATCAATACTAAGCTGGAGCCTTGCATTACCGCCGGTGAAAAGAGCAAAGTAACCAAGGTTGATTGCACTAGCTTTCTTTGCAATGAGTGGGAGCCATTGTTTGTTTTCAACTTCCAGACAGAAATTGCTGCTGCCATCCCTCAGTTGTAATACTAATGGAGCCTTACATGCATAGGTGAAGAGCATAGAGCGAGTCCGACAAAGCAGTGCTGCTGCAATGGTGTAAAAGTATCTGTTTCGGCAGAGACAAAAGCAGACCTGCAGCATCTGCAACTGCATCAAAAAACGTACCCTCAAGGAAAATGCTTCGCCTCACATTTCTGGACTTCCCAAGCTTGTGTAGGTCAGCAGAGCTTTTCCCTCTGTTGATCCAATTAGAATTGCTCAAGTAAGTCACCATCTCACTCCTCTTCTTAAGTGCTCTTGTTGATCTATGAGTGCGTATTTGGCATTATACTGGACAAATGACAAGACTTTGTTTCTGCATATGGATGCAGGTTCTGATGACTGCATAAATGATGGTCAATCTACTCAGATACATTTCGTGATGGTTTAGTAATATAACTAGTTGAGAATAGGATTTACCTTTCACTCAAAATGAATTAGTTATAGGTGTCAAGTACATATATATATGGACAATAATTACTAGATAATATCTGTTGCCTGGTTTATCGAAACTTTTATGGAAGAACTGTTTGGACAGCAAAAGGCAGGTGAAGTCAATGACACTCTTATTTCATTTCTTCTACATAAAGATGGATGGATTTCAGTGAGCAAAAGTAATTATTTTAATCATACTTTTGAAATTTTGCAGAATAGTTAATGAGAATTTGGGACTGGAAATTTCAAATGGACGCATATATGGAAATAACTTAGGGAATGTTACTAAGAAAGACAGAATTTCTCTTACTGACAGCAAAATAGAATCTTCATTAGATAATGGACTGGAGCCTAGTCACATGCCAGTACTCTTTCCAATTGTGTGGCCTTGATGCACTAGTTTCGTATTCTCTTTTTATGCTGGCACAATCTCTGTTCTGTTTATTTATTTTTTTATCCCCTAGGCAAATTTTATTTGTTTAGACTTGTATAATTGGCATTCAGGAGTTTTACAGAAAGAGAGACAGATGCAGGGGGGGTAGTTAGACTTAATTTTTTTTGCGCTAAAACTTTTATCAACTTGATTAATATAATCATGTCTGTGTGAGGCAACGTATACAAAACCCTGGTTTCTACTCCATCCCACAGAGGGAAGAAAATTCGCTGTTTAATGTCTTTCCTGGCCTGGGTTGGAGTACAGTCTCGTAGCTGTGCACCTTTGCTTGTGTACTTGAGGAGCTTCATCACCAGTAATCTCTACTAGGGCAATTATCCCTGTAGTACCATTGGCCACCTCAACATCATTTTTTAGTCTCTTTGTTTGGCTTATCATCAGAAACTTTGCCATCAGACTCTTTGTAACCTCCCTGCCATCCCACTCCTCTATTGCCTTGGTCAAAGTCCGTTTTGATTGCTGTTGCATTCTCCACAGTTCTGCTTATTATTCTTGGGTTATGGGAGCCCAAGCAACCTCTATCTTCCCTTCCCAGTCTTTGTAGCTCAACCTCATTTTCCCTCTAGTTGGATTTGCTTACTTACGCGTGATTTCATTTGTTGCCTAGCGGGTGTGGCTGCCAACGTGGAACACTTTACCACCAAGGTTTGGCTGATGTACTTGCTTTCATCACGTCTATTTCTATCTTCTTATTCCAATCCATTCACAGAAGGGCTTGCTCCACCGCACCTTCCCTTGCATTTCACATTTTTTGGTTCTCGCTTCCTGTTTCTTGCTTTCCAAATCTTCGGAAGGGATGTTGGTAGCAAGACAAATATCTACACCCTCTGGTCTACTTAGGGCTTCCCTTTGGACTACTCCCTGGTTCAGTGGCAACATTCTCCATCTAGACCATCCCAACAAATTAGACACATTTCATTTTATCCCTGAGCATTGTAGCATTGGAAATAACATGTATTTCCGTTCTTCTTCCCGACGTAGAAGTCCGTTTTAATTTTCTTTCTAACCCAGTGGGGAACCCTTTTTTTTTTTTTTTTTTTTTTTTTTTTTTTTTTTTTTTTTTTTTTTTTGGTGATGCAGGCCCTGTTCAAGTTCATGTAATGCTTAATCAGTCAGTTAAAAAAAATTCATTTTTCCTTTACATAGCATTTCTCAACACCAGATTTGGATCAAAAGCAAACTTGATGTGCACAAATGGTCCCATTGAAGAGTCCAGGAATGAAAGCGCAATTTCATTTACAGTTTCTGCAAGACTTCTTTTCTCAAATGGATCAGGAAATTAGCGGGAGACACTTTTTATCATTCTCCCAGATAAAACCGCTTCCCGGCACATTTTGGGGAGGAGGCATGTGCAATTTGATGTTCTGGTTGTTCATTGTTGATGTTGTCGGCTGCTGCTTATCTGTTGGCATGTAAAAGAACCAGAGTTGGGATAGTTTTTAAACTTTAGCGAATTCGAAGCGTAAGAATTACTCCAGTTGAGATTACTTCGACCTTTGCGGGTTTTACAAGCATGACCTACCTATTTTGTTTGATGATGATGGAAGAGCTTAGAGTAGCAAACTAGCTATACCTTTGCAGATGCGTATACAGGCAAAAAAAAAATGCTATATAGTTCTAAAATACTCTACATATCTTTTCATTTTCTGTACAGCAAATTTTTCTTTCGTTTGCCTTTTCATTGATTGAGTTTGAATTAATTTGGACGGACATGGAATTGGATTTCCTCTACTTGGTGTAATGCAATAGAAAACCTCTTGAGAGATGCTCAAATAAAAGAACGTCAGTCAGGTTGTTAATTTCAAGAGCTTTGTAATGATCCGGTCTTTGCCCTGATTACATACTCTTCTCCTCTCTTTATAGATGATACAGCCAAAACCGCATCTGAGTGCAGAAGAATGCTCATGAAACAAGTGGCAAGTAAATATTCTTGAATACCATACAAAGATCAGCATTGATCCTGAAGATTTCCCAGGCAATTAAACTGGCTTCATCAACATGAACCCTAAGTAGTACAGATCTTGTTTCAGGACAAAATAAACGGAATTTATGAGATGGTTGCTAACACAATCTGTGGCCTTAATTGTAATCCAAGTGCTCTCCTCTCCTACGAGATAGGGCCGGACAGGCGTACATACCTCTACTCGAACCTTATGTTCGCTTTTGAGCATTGCTTTCCAACCTTGATACGCATTAGTCTCAGGGCTTTCGGTCTGCTGCAGGCAAGCTGATTTTTCATCGCGGCCCACTCCAGCTCAGCATCCAGCTTGATGAGCCTGGCAGCATAATTCACACAAGTGCAATTGAGATTATGATCATCCAACAAACCATGATAGCGAAATAATTTACTGACAAAATGAATTCCAATCACTGAACCCCCCAATCCTTTAGTGGTTTTTTTTTTTTTTCCTTTTTTACTGTGTTATTTTAGCGGGTATGCTCATGAAGAACAGTAAAACAATTGAATCCTTCAGGCATGGCGCAAGAGCTACAATAACAAGGAAGAAGAAACATGCAGTTCTTAGCCTTCTTCAAGTCTTGAATAGGTGGCAAACGGCTTGCTTAGCGGTAGCCAATTTCTTTTTTTTAGCGCATCACCAACTTCAAGAAGCTCTTCCCAAACTTCTTGCGCATCACCAACTTCAAAACCTTGAACCTTCCTGAACTTCTTCCGAAAGTTTCATCCATCTTTTGCTGTGGCTGCCCAAATTAGAGACTGTCTATATTCTTAATAAATCGCTAAGAATCTACTGATGGCTAACTCTGCCTTCAACCGGGAAAAATTCAGGATGTTTCATGATGTAGCACCTCGTCTCAGAATAACTTTGCTTTCTTTACATATATTCTGAAGGTTCAAGCCATTGGTATTGGTCATATATAGAAGAAAGGTGCTGCTTGTTTCCTAAATTGAAATTGGAAGAGTTTCCTCTTGAATTGGGCAA